>JAAGKR010001507.1:0-76612 GCA_011419295.1 Clarias macrocephalus | reverse complement strand
TGGGAGATATTAGGCGTTCTTAATGACCACTTACATTTGTGTATATAGAATTTACCTAGTAATATTAAAAGATTTAACATGAAAATGTGACTCTTCTCTGTATCTTTTTTATCATAATAAAATATAACATCTCTTTTACTTATATAAATTTTTGATCCACTCAGTGTAGTAAATAAAAATTCAACATCAATCCAAAAAAAGTTCACATATATACATTCAAAAAAGAGATGCAATACAGATTCCACATACATTCCACAAAAAGAACAAAATTCAGACAGATCAGCTTTATATCTCTTGAGAAATTGGTTAGTAGGATAAATAATGTGTATAATTTTAAAGTATACTTCACTAACTTTGTTATTAACACAGTATTTATTGTTATACGTCCAAATCAATTTCCAGTCAATATTTCCAAATTGGCTATTCCAAAAGTATTTATGATGAAATGCTGCAGGGCAATGAATCAAACACCTTAAAAATTTGTTATTACAAACAAAAAAACAAAAAAATACAATGTCTGCATGGCTGTGCACCATGAGGGGAAATCTCCTTTATATTTTTTAAGTATACAGTACTGTGCAAAAATATTGAAACATCATAAAACATAATTACATAAAATTAAATGACATGAATAAAATTTAAGAAATATGAACAACTATAATAAACAAATGAACAAATAATTACTGCGACAGGCTGCAAAGTGTCTAGAGATGCAATTTTAAAATGTGGTTTGTGCAAGAACGTCATCAGCCTCCTCATTTCCCCTCTCGTCGGTTCCAGCCATTCAGCATTCAGCGTCACCACACTGTAAACAGGAATAAGTTGGCAAAACTCAAAACATTTGAGGTAATCAGTTACATCAAATTTTGTAAGTAATGATGTTTCCAATTTTAGGTAAACAGAACTATCAGTTTTTGAGTTTGTTGTACTCATTCATATTAATCGTTCTTTACTTGCATTATTGAGTAGCGCAACTCATACTATTTAATAGCAATTATAACTGTTGCAAATCAAATAAACTGCTGTTGGTCTTTCGGCTGCTCCCGGCACTGGGTCGCCACAGCAGACAATCCGGTCCGCACACAAGCTTGGCACACGTTTCACACCAGATGCCCTTCCTGACCCAACCCTCCAATTTTATCTGGGCTTGGGACAGGCACTTCATCCAGTTATTGGGAATCAAACCCGGCCCTTTCCTACCACTGAGCCACCGGTGCCCTATTGCCCTGATGACGTCAGACACTAAATCACTAAATCACTAAAATATCAAATTTGTTCAGCTAACTTGAAAAGTGTCATTTCTACACACTCATAAATACCAGAAAGTTCTAAATACTCATCAAGGTCATGTCATGCTGGCGTGTTCCTGTCTCTCACTAGTTCAACTGGTTTAACCCTTAAAAACCAGATTTGTCCCGGCTACTCAATTTAGGTCAATGATGATTAAAAAATGTGCTTATAAAGTTTGGCAGCTTAACTAGGGTTAACCCTAACCCTAACCCTAACCCTTAGGAGGCAAACTATGAAAAAAATTAGGGTTGGCTAATTTTGTCATTATACATTGTATGCTTTTGTCATTATATTCTGTAATACACTATAAAAACGTAGTGACATTTTAGAATGAAACACAGACATTATACTACTGTATGTGCAGCTGAACCCTTATGATCAGTAATCACTGAATATACTGCAGTAAACAGCTTAGCTTTCTACTGTGTAGCACAGCCACAGCTGTGGACATAACCTTTTGTAATTGTAGGGATCATATTTATTACTGAGTTCTTTTACTCTCCCTCACTTTCGCTCATCATCTATACAGCTTTATCCTGTATACAGGGTTGGGGGAGCCTGGAGCCTATTCCAGTAGACTTAGGGCATGAGGCGGGCTACACCCTGGACGGAGTGCCAAAACATCACAGGGCACACACACACTCGCACATTACGGGCAATTTGGAAAGCCAATTAGACTAATCTGCATGTCTTTGCAGATCCAAAGATCTTTTCTATCCACATGTCACCAAGCACAAGGAGAACAAACCTGGAGGGTGGAGGTGCATGGTGACAGTGTGAACCACTAAGCCACCGTGCCTCCTTGAGTTCTTATAATCAATTCTTGAATTACACAGATTGTCACTGTTTGGCATTGGATCCAGCACTGTTAAGGTCTAAAGGGAGCTTTTAAAACCTAAATGCCAGCTGTTTGGGAGTGTCCGACTTCATAAAGGAACCAGTGGACCTGCCTGAAGACAAAAAATCTGCTTGATCTCTGATATATTTGTGCAATTTGCTATTTTTGATCTTATATGTTGTGAATTTTCTGCTTTTATGTTCACCCTTTTTAATTATATTATTATTAATGTTTAATAATATTACATACTGTAATACGTTATAGTATAATACAGTATAATAAATATATGATTTTTCATAAGCTAACTCTATAAAAATGTCTTGCCATGTGTTTGTCGATGTGAAAGAAAGAGTCGAAAAGTAGCCAATGTTTTCACGTTTATTTTATTGTTTTTTTCCCCAGAGGCTCAGGTCCTTCCATTAGGAAATTGTAGTATAAAATGTAAGGGACATCCTTAACACCTCATGATCGAAAAGAAACAAAAAACATGCTTAAAAAAAAAAAAAAAAAAAACCATTTAAAAGCTTTGGGCTCAGATACAGGACACACGACACGTGTTCTCTAGATTTATGTCAGAAACTGCATTACCTTCTTATTAACGTTCTAAAAAGTTCTACATCCCTGTTCCACCCGAAGCCGTCCAGGCTTCCCTCTCTGCAGACGTTGGTTGGCGTCCAGGCAGGAAGACTGAACAACGCTCTCTGTCCGAGTCTCATCCTTGTTTTCGTTTCCCTTCCATCGTTCCATCAAAGCCTGACACTCTTTGTAAACCTTTTGACTGAATACTGTGAATAAGGACATGCTGAAGTGGCATCATTGTGCAAAGTTGTCCCGTTGTAGTGCAACACCCACGTTAGGAGGAATACACAAACACTTTTCGAATCATTCTGGCTAGAATCTGTTCTGGGGGTTCTGACGAATGTTTAAACAGTAAAGCAAGTGTCGAAAAAATAAAAGAAAGGGGAAAAAACTGAAAGTAAATGATGGGTCTGAACACACACACACACACACACACACATTACCTTTAGGGAAGCTTCCTAACCTTCTCCATCACAGCATCATTATTGGACATGAGTGTATATGATGTAATTGGCCAGATTGATATAACTGGTTTCCCAAACACAGATTTAAACTGGTGTCAGTGCTTTCTCATCTGAAAATCCTGTCTATGGTAGGACTAAAGTTAGGCCACATCATATCTTTCCTGCTGTGAATAGGAGAGGAAGTGAAGACATTGGTACGTATGGTAAAGAAATATAATGCTCGTAATGGATAACTATTACTACTAGTGTTTTTTATTCTGTGCGCAAGAACATTAGTTCAAGACTCCTCTGGTTGTTTTGGCCCCGTTTGACTAGTGCTAACCTTAACTTCAAGACACTTACGGTTGATTCCGCATGTGCTGTGCTACATTTTTCTCCCCCTTAAAAACCACACTACTCTCTCCGAATCCTGCTCCCACTCCCCTGCCCTTTCTCCTCGTCTCCGCTTCTTCTTAGGCCACCTCCTCGCCCTCCTCTTCGAACTCGCCCTCCTCTTCGGCTGTAGCATCTTGGTACTGCTGGTACTCGGACACCAGGTCGTTCATGTTGCTCTCGGCCTCGGTGAACTCCATCTCGTCCATGCCCTCTCCGGTGTACCAGTGCAGGAAGGCCTTGCGTCGGAACATGGCGGTGAACTGCTCGGAGATGCGCTTGAACAGCTCCTGGATGGCTGTGCTGTTACCGATGAAGGTGACGGCCATCTTGAGGCCGCGTGGTGGGATGTCACACACGGCTGTCTTGACGTTGTTGGGGATCCATTCCACGAAGTAGCTGCTGTTCTTGTTCTGCACGTTAAGCATCTGTTCGTCCACCTCCTTCATGGACATGCGGCCGCGGAAGACGGCGGCCACGGTGAGGTAGCGGCCATGACGGGGATCGCAGGCAGCCATCATGTTCTTGGCATCGAATACCTGCTGTGTCAGCTCGGGCACGGTGAGGGCGCGGTACTGCTGGCTCCCCCTGCTGGTAAGGGGTGCGAAACCGGGCATGAAGAAGTGGAGACGCGGGAAGGGCACCATGTTGACGGCCAGCTTGCGCAGGTCAGCGTTGAGCTGCCCGGGGAAGCGGAGGCAGGTGGTGACGCCACTCATGGTAGCGGAGACGAGGTGGTTCAGGTCGCCGTAAGTGGGAGTGGTGAGTTTCAGGGTGCGGAAGCAGATGTCGTACAGAGCTTCGTTGTCAATGCAGTAGGTCTCGTCTGTGTTCTCGACCAGCTGATGCACGGACAACGTCGCGTTGTAGGGCTCCACCACGGTGTCAGACACTTTAGGAGAAGGCACCACACTGAAGGTGTTCATGATGCGGTCGGGATACTCCTCGCGGATCTTGCTGATGAGGAGCGTGCCCATACCGGATCCGGTGCCGCCACCCAGGGAGTGGGTGAGCTGGAAGCCCTGGAGGCAATCGCAGCTCTCAGACTCCTTACGCACCACATCCAGGACAGAGTCCACCAGCTCTGCCCCCTCGGTGTAGTGGCCTTTAGCCCAGTTATTACCTGCACCACTCTGACCTGGATCGATAAATGAGCATACAGGGAGTGAATATCAGCGAATGTCATAAAAAAGGCAGATATTTTTTTGCAAATTCATTTAAGTGTGAAGTGAATCAATCCATAAATCTTTCCTCCTCCTGTCACTCACCAAAAACAAAGTTGTCAGGTCTGAAGATCTGTCCGAAGGGTCCAGAGCGCACGGAGTCCATGGTGCCAGGCTCCAGGTCAACAAGAATAGCACGGGGCACATATTTACCTCCTTCATCAAAAAGAGAGGGAGACAAAGAGGATAGCAGGTCAACACACATAAAAATAACTTATAATGTATTAGATATCTGGTTATTTATTAGGGAAAGGAGTGACCAGAACCCAGTCGATACAATGTCATCACGATACCGAGCAGCCGATTCGATTTGTATTGCAATTCTGATTAAAAAAATATCCAGATTCTATATGATTTTTAGACTGTGTTACAATTCTAAACAAATAATTTGCTTCTTCCACACAGAATGCTGTGCTGCCTTGCGATTTGTGAATAATTTGGAGTGCGCCACCTGTAGGATTATAGACAAACTGCAACATATTGCCACCTCAAATATAGACATAACTAAATAAAAAAATAATAATATAAAAAAAATCTGTGATATGTAAATTTCTACGTGGCAACCCACTGACAGTGGGGCTCAAACCCAGATCCTCAGATCCAAAAATCAACGACTTAGAATCTTAGCCGCCTGAGCCACCATTCCCACAGCTTACGCTTAATGTACCGCGCTGCCATAATGGGAAGCCATTAGGGTCAAACTTGGTCATACGATTAATTTGCGTTAAAGTTAATATTGACAGCCGTACTTTATTTATCACGTAGGTATTAATTAAAGCCTGTGTTGTTTTACAGTAGTACCTGTAGCCTCGTTATAGTAGACGCTGATTCTGTCGAGCTGCAGGTCGCTGTCCCCATGGTAGGTTCCTGTTGGGTCGATGCCGTGTTCATCGCTGATCACCTCCCAGAACTGAAATGAAAATCATTAACTTAATTGACTTTCTTTTAATTACAAAATCATGCTGTCATCTCATCCACAGTCCAAATGACGTGTTATTTTATGACCTGGAGACATGAGGCAGGAACAAGTGGAAACGAAATGACAGCACTGCATGCGTCTGGTTGAATTCCAGTAACCCCTGCAGCTCATGTATCGACTTAAATGTAATTCTTTATTGAATCACATGCAACATGTGGTGTCCTCATTTCTGTGTGTCTGAAAAGATTGCACTTGCCTGACATGCAATTTATTACTGCAAATGAATTCACATGATGTAATTGTGTTAATCATGTTTAAGCAATGTATCTTCGTATACTCCAAATACTACAGTCTGATTCAGATTAAAAGTGCTGAGAAAAAGGGGAATAAATGAAAAGGCTGTTTCGACAGACATCGAGGTGAGTGGGTAAAATGGCTTTGAAAGAATGAGGACAATGTGTGGCGCAGAGTGTGAGCCAAGACCTCGCTCTCGTTACTCCGTCAAACCACAAAGACGAAAACCCATTCCCGCATCAGACACACAAACCAAACCAAACTTGCTTTCTCATCAAATGTACCAGTCGGGGGAGAAAAAAAAAAAAATCAATTGACATCACCGCTCAGTAATGTCAGGGTATTCACACGGCTCTGCGCTGGTGCTATTCTCAGGACGGCTGCATTGTTAAACAGCCAGGGACAAACCCGTGATTTACCAACTTGCTATTCACCCCAAGTCTCCGAGCAGCTGGAGACCCCGTTGCTAGAGCCACGTCTTCCATCTGCTGGGGCTCGCCCCTCCCCACACCCTCTCTCTCTCTCTCACACACACAGACACAGACTTCAATGCCTCCTGAATATCGAAGCACATCCACGCCCACTAATGCGGGGAATACACTGAAGGCATTATTATCTTAAAAGAATTGAGCTGACGAAGCCTATTGAATATCTCAGACAAAAGTGACTCGTATTTAAAGAAAAAAAATTTAAATCAAGACATTTTCAGCCTGCCTTTGGTGATAAAACTGGACAGAGTCAATAGTGTTAATAGAAGATATAATCGGTCATTACGTAGCATACGAGTTTCCTAACATGAGCAGGTCTAGATCAGAATTCTCTATTGATAAGTACAAATCATTCAAATTAAATTGCTTCGACCGCAGCCCATCATGGCAGACATTCCACGCCACCTACTCCAGCTCATCGTTCAACAACAAAATATTAAAAACTCCTATATATATAATCATGCACGTCCTACAGGATAACGCAAAAAGAAAGCTAAAAGTCTTCCTCAATGTCTCTGTGATGAGGTTTCTAGGCTGAGGACTAGTTTTCTTTGTCCATGATTCTCTTGCCCCACCCTTCCCTATTCTCCAAGCGAAGAGCAACAGCTTCCGATGAAGATATCCACATTTTCGGAGTCGAATAGTCTAAAAAATCATTATGCATGTATATGTATAATGAAAGATACGAAAATATCTCTATAATATCATTCTAATTATATTCCATAATGTATCGATTTAATAACAGGACCGATCTAATGAAATGTCGTCCTTGCCGGTGTGACAGCTGTTTAAAGGGACGGGTGACACCCAGCAACAGAGCGAGATAAAGATGGCTCATGGTTCACACCCAAGTCCATATTTTACAGCACTGTATATCCTATTAATAAATAAATTTATCTTCACATAGCTTATCTTTGCGGTCTGGGACGTGGCTGTGATAGGGGGAAAAAAAAAACACAGAAGAACCATTTTTGTCTGCTGTTTGTCTGCACAAGAGGGTGTTTGATTATCTGAGATTTATTATTTTACCATTATAATATTAATATTTTGGACTGATCTCATCTCATCTCATCATATGCAAATTAAAATTGCTGTATGTAGAATAAAGCAATTTTACATTACATTGATTGCAAAACAGATCTTTTTTATAATTCATAAAAAATATTAGGAATGAAAAGTGATGCAGACATCTTGTATATATGCAGAATTATAAAAAGGAAAAAGAAATAGAGGATTGAATGAGGCAGGAAGGCCACTCCTCTGGAGTCTTTCATTGTGGAATCTCTAAGCTGCAGTCTGTCTCAGATACATGTGCAATATATTTGATTCATATTTTGTTTTTCGTTTTTAAAGCTTTGCTTACCTTGGCACCGATCTGGTTACCGCACTGGCCGGCCTGGATGTGCACAATCTCCCTCATGATTGCTCGATGTAACGGTCTTGGTGTCTCGGATGTAACGGCGTGGCTGCTCGCTGTAGCCGGACAAAGGCTTTATATTCCTGGATTTACTCCAGCGCGAGACTGGGTGAGACTGTGGGCGGAGCGAATTCAAGGACACGCCTACCTATAATCTGATTGGATACAACGACGCAAACGCGGCAAAGATCAAGTCAAAAAGGTTACTGTTGAGCGAGCGTCAGTACGCGTTGCCGACAGGAAAAAACGTTGTAGAAATGTTAGCATTGAATTAGCTTTGTAATGTAGTCAGTGATATTATTATTATTATTATTATTACTATTATTTCAGGTTGAAGCACGTGTACATGTCTGCCTGTCTTTCTGTACGGCAGAACTCTCTGCCTAACTTATTAATGCAAATAAATACAATTTTGTAAATTTGAATATTCTAGCTTTGTTTACGTCAAGTTGTACTTCTGACGTCATCAGCCTAATGAATCACAGATGAGAAATCAAAAAAAGTATCGGATAAACATTAAGCTTTGTCTTAAAGCGATTCCAGTGTGTTAAAATTGACTTATACCACTTCAGCGCTGTTATTTCAGTGATGAAAATATTAACTAAATACCAGGAAAAATATTCAGTTTATCTTTTCTAATGAATTGGTGCAGGTGTTGGCTAACATTGAGCAAGTAGCTTATCTAAAAGTAGATTATTAAATCCACAATGTAACTGTTCATAACATCGCTTTTACTCAACCTTTTTGATTTCACTTATGGTGCTGGTTTAACTTTAGGCAAATACCTAAGTGCTCCCAAAGTTTCATTCATTTCTGTCCAGCCAGTTTTGTTTGATCCTGTAATGAAATTTGGCTGAACAGATATATAGACAGACATACATGCAGATATATAGGCATATGAGCCTGGTTTCAGGTCCTCCAATGTACGAAATGTAAAGATATCATTGAATGAGCGAGTTCTGACCAATCGGGTGTTAAGCTGGCAAACTGACCCTATAAGTAACTGCCACAGAAACAACAGATATATCACTGAGGTGGATAGTATACATCGGCAACTGTTCTGGGTGGTACATAGATGGACCCTTTCTTCATATATAATTTTTTTCAGATTCCTGTCTGACTGCGCCCTTGTAATCAATGTATTATATCAGGTTTATGTTTGTTTGTTTGCTTTTAACTTTAGTTGCTGCTGTAACATTACAGTTTCCCCTTGGAATTATTAAAGTACTCTATCTATCGACAGTATCTATCTATCTATCTATCTATCTATCTATCTATCTATCTATCTATCTATCTATCTATCTATTAATCTATCTATCCCTAATCTGCGCTAAAAAGCGAACTAACTTCTAACACAAGACTGAATCTCAAATCCTTCTGTAACCCCAAACAAGGGCACTATTTGGTGTGTAGAACAAGCTAGTGCACTGCACACCCTAGTGCACTAGCTTTTCATTTAACGCTATTTGGAACTTAACGAATCTGATCTTCTAAAGCTGACCAGAAATATAAAAAGGTAAATGTCGGTCGCCATCTCGACCAGTCGCGGTTAGTTAAATAACTGGGTAAATAAACAGATACATTATAATTTGTTCATAATAAATGGTGTTTGTGGAACTGTTGTGTAAAAGTGCTGCGCCGTCGTGCCTACAATCACATCACTGCTGTGATGATAACCAACACGACAACACTCCTCCTTGTTTGGAAATCATTCCCTGCCGGAATGAATTTCTGTGCATTGAACCCTGAGTAGAAATTGTTCAATGTTTCTTGTAGTGACATTTTGGTATCAAAGGCTTGTGATGTATCTTTCTAGTGCAATGTGTTTTGAATGCCGCATGTGCCATTTTTCCTTGATGTTTAGGAGGCGGCCATGAATTCTTAGTGCATATTTACATTTTGTCTTAGTGCATATTTGCATTTTGTCTCTCAGATAGACTCTCGTCAGATAGGCTCCTTTCTGTCCTGAGGGCTGTCTAGTTGCTTGATATGAAAGTAGTGACTCAGGTTTTCAGTAGCAGGCACACTTCTGCAGTCACCCACAGCTTCTGTTTGGAGCATAATTAAATGAAAGGAACATCATCTCTAGATTTGCTAATGAAGTCAGTCACGGATGCCTTGTAGTTCTTCAAAAATGTGGTTTGGTTAAATGTGGGAATCTCTCTCTTCCAGAGCTCTCATGTTCCAGTCTTTATTTGTTACAGTCCTAAAGTGCTGAGATGGCTTCCTCAGGCCAGGTGATCCAAATGATAGAATAGCAACAAGTTACTTTGTACATACTGAAAGTCATGTATAAATACACAAAAGCTAATACAATTATGTAATTTTTGTTCATTTTTTACAACCTAAGAAACCAACATATGTTGCATTTTAAATGAATTCTTAATAGTACGGTAGTGTGTAGTTTTGCCTGCTCTTTGTGTCCCAATAAACATGTATAAACGATGAAATGATAAGTCTTTATAAACATGTCTTTAAACACAATTTTCCCTCAATAACATTTAAGAATTTCCACATAGAGGAAACATGTTTCATATATGACCTCTACAGCTCAAATGATCTTAATACCATAATACACATTACATAAGCCCTCTTGCACTTGCATGATTTGATTGTGTGGCTTATATATACAGAGGGGTCCAAAAAATGTAGACACAATTCAACAGTTGTTAATATAATTATGGCAGCAATGTGTAGTACTATGTTTCCTCTGAAAATGTCAGTAGTTGCATCATGGTTGATCCTATCATGTGACCGTCAGAATAGAGTCCGATTTTTTTCATACTGTGAAAAAATATGTGTGTATACACTTAAAAAAAGAGAAAATATATATTTAAATATAATTTTTATATAATAGATTATATAATATATATAAATATAAATATAATAATTTATAAATATATAAATTATACACCATACACCATATATATATATATATATATATATATATATATATATATATATATATATATATACACTCCATATGTACACCATATATATAGTATATGTACCTTTATATATATACTGTATATTATTATTAATGCTGTATGTGGAATTTACAGAATTTACAGATCTCTGCGTTGTGTGGAGATCCTGTGTTCTGTCTGCTGTCTGTGAAACAAATCTGCCCCTGACTATTTCCTCCAGACCTCGGCCCTGCGATTCTAATCAGATCTAGTTTCATCTAATCTAATCTGTGATAATTTAATTTAAACTAAACTACCGTTCACAGAAATCCTATTTTTATAAGACTTCCACCACCTGATTTTCTTCTAAATTTGTATTGTTTTACTTAGTTATTTTAATTACTTTATTATGGAAACATTTCTCTTTTTATTTTTCACAGTTATATAAGGTTGCCCATTCATTTTCCATATTGCGTTCGTTGTTTCGCTGTCGCCTCTCATCTCTAGGGTTGGGGGTTTAAATCTCGTCTCTGATTATTGATCATGGAGTTTGTATCTTCTCTGCGTACTTGTTGGGTTTCCTCAGGGTACCCCATGTTATCTCCAGTCTAGAGACATGTGTTGTAGGCTGATTGGCGTTTCCAGATTGCTTGTACTGTATGTCGATCTGTAGGGCACAAGGAGGTGGGTTCAGAGCACCCTGTCTTCTCCTGTCTTACTCCTTACTTATCACTGGCTTAAATAAATGAATGAATGATATCTTGTGTAGGGTAGTGGTGAGGGGAGGCCCTTGCAGGGGTGTCAACCTATTTCAGGACACATGCATGCACACACACACACACACACACACACACACACACACACACACACACACACACACACACACACACACACACACACACACACAAACTGCAATTTAGGAACACTAATAAGAATGTCCTAGGACTGTGGGTGGAAACGCACAAACCTCAGCGAGAACAAGCAAACTCCACACATACACAGACTACAAGCTTCAACTGTGAGGCAACTGTGCTAACCACTAAGCCATGGGCCCAAACACCAGAGCATAGTAGTGAAGTGCCCTCTTGTTCTTTTAAATAAGCAAAAGAGGTTGCAAAATTGTGGGATTTTTAATATCTCAAACGTTCAGTCGTAGTAAGGCTTTAGGCTTATGGCGAAAAGTGTCTAATAACTTTCACAGTTACAATAACATCCTTTGTTATATAAAATTATATAGTTATATATTATGTCATAATGTGACATAAGAGTGGTTTGAATTGGCATAATCCTTGCAGTAGTAAAAGTGTTGGTGTGTGTGTGTGTGTGTGCATGTGTGTGTGTGTGTGTGTGTGTGTGTGTGTGAAAATATGTGTTTGTTTATGTAGCAAATGGCATAAATTGTAGAACTACAATGAAGTTAATTAACCATATTATGAGAGAAATAAAGGTGTTAGTACTAATGACATTATTGATTTATGGAATTATTTCATACATTAAATGTACGTATGTAAAAAGCAATAAGGGCATTCAGATTACAGCCTTCATGCCTCAGTTAATATGGCTAATCCACTTCATTGTGATAATATGCATGTAAATAATCATACTGTATAGCACATAACAAAGATCTCAGAACAAGGAACATTTTACTCTGGGTTTCCTTTCAGTTCAACAATTAGAGGGAGAGTCAGTGTTTTTTTTTGTTTTTTTTTAGATCAGTGAGACCCAAACTGTCATTTTTTATTGGGAATTGTACCCGAACCCTGAAGGTGTAAGGCAACAGTAGTAAGCCACGATGCTGACCAAAAAAGAGTAGATGATAATAATAATAATAATAATAAGAAGAAGAAGAAGAAGAAGAAGAAGAATATTTGCTAAGCAACAATGATTAGGCCCAAGCACCTGCTCCATTGCCACCAGACAGTGGGCACATGCATTTAATTTGCACCTCCAGGTTATTATTAGGTTATCTGGCATTTTTTAATTGCTTGTAGTGTGTGAATGAGCATGTCAGTATATATGTGTGTGTATGTTCATGTGGGTGTGCCCAGCGATGCATTTGCACCTTGACCAGGGTGTACCGCGCCCTGCTCCCTAAGTCACTTGCAGTAAGCTCCAGGTCCTCGTGACTCTGCATGCAGTATAAAGCGGTATAGACGATGAGACAATGAGATGAGACTTTTTTTTTTCTTTTTTTTTTTGCACTCATCAGTAAACCAGTTTTAGTTCTGAGGAAAGCTGCATTGAAGCATCTTGACCACCAGGGGGCGCCGCGAACTATGGAAAACAGTGGGAGTGGTTTGGTGTTGCTGTTTTCCGGGCCACAGGGCGTGGTCAGTGTGTGTGTGATGTGTGGTGTCGTGTTTCTTCTCTCATACACACACACACACACACACACAGACGGCTGGAGGAGGGGATTTATTTTAAATTGTCAACATTCCTTCCATGGTTTGCGTATTTCTGCCTTGCATTCTTGCGCCTTCTCCCCGGTGTTAGCTCTCGGTAAGTAACGTGCGAGTCTCGCGCTATTCCCTCTTACAGACTGAAGAGAGGGTTTAAACCAACACACACACACACACACATAATGGGATTAATTTACAGGATCAAGCGCTAGCGGTGTACAGCACAGGGCTGACTGTGTTCAGATATTTGACTGAGATTATCTTAAATACGAATCGTTTTTGTTTTTAATTTCGACAGAGTATGAGCGTTGTCGCAGTGTACGTTAATTGATTCCGTGTTGTTTCCATGGCTACGCTAGCTGAGCTAATCCAGCTAATCGGCTGTAGCTGCAGTTTATCAACAATAACTACGTTTGACATAACGTAGCGCTGTCCTGTAGGAAAATAAAAACATAATTTTAGCTAAAACTGTAACCTCGTAGTGTAATTTCAGCTTTTTAAATCTAATTTACTTCAGTTGAGAACTGCGTAGGGCCTGGTTTATCCTGCTAACCCTGCTAGCTAACATTAGTGTGAGGGGAGGAGCAGCGTAAACGCTTTGTAGTGTGTGTGTGATGAAGCTCGAGTTAGTGCCTCTGCAGCATTGCTCAGAGCTTCCACGAGGCTTTACTGTAAATCCGTAAATTGTCTGGTGTGCGAGTGATGGATGTGAGCTGCTTTTAACTGCAGACGAATGGAGCTGTACAAACAGGAAGTGGGAGGATGTGTGTGAGAAAGAGGGAGTGAGAGGAGGAGGAAGAGGAGGGGGTGTGATAAAGGAGAAGTCATGTGACCTGGCTCATTTCATTTTCTGTGTGGAATCTGACATCTGATTCATCTGCGTTTATGGTTCAATTTGAATTGAAGCCCACACACACACACACACACTGTCTGCAGCACGCCCAAGACGTTTACATTATACATCCATCCATCCATCCATCCATCTACTCCTCCCTCCATCTAGGGACCTCTGTAGTCCGACTAGCGACCATAAAGGCCAGTGGTGATTACCATAACATTTTACCACTGTGGTAGGACCAAGATTGGCTTAGAATTTGGACTGTGGGAGGAAACCCACCAAGCACAGAGAACATGCAAGCTCACAGATCCTTGAAAGAGGTGGGAATCGAACCCGGACCCTGGAGGTGCAAGGCTACAGTGCTAACCACTAGGCCATCATGCAACATTATAGATCAGGGCGACTGAATAAAAATTTAATAAGGTCTGGTCAATAAAATTGTCTTCGAGCCGAGCTCTTAATTTCATGTTTGTGTTAGGATTCAGATCTCGATATATGCAGTCATTTGAAAGTCTATACAAAATAAGCATTTCGTCTATTTTCAGTAGCTACGTTAAACATGTGGACAGTTTGATATCTGATGGCCGTGTACATTTCTTTGTATTTGTATGGAAAAAACAGAATGTTTAGAGAATCTTCTTTTTCTCGCTACTGGGCTGTAAATGAATGTGAAAGATCTCTGGTTGCTCTGTCATACTGGGCTCTCAGATCTGATATTTTCTACGCTCTCACCTCGGACTGCTGCGGATATGTTTGCTCTAAATGTCTTGTGTTTTGTCTCATAGTGGCACATTACAGCTTATTATTAGCGCTACACTTTTAGAACATATGTGTTTTAAACTGGTTGTGGTTTTGTTTGTTTCCTTCGCACACTCTGTCTGTACATGGTAAATTATCACGTTGAGCGGCGTGTTTAGCCACGCCCACCTCGAAGGAAAAAGCGCTAGATTATTGCATTATTAATTATTAATTATTCTCACGTACTGTAAAGCATCGGGGATCGGATAGAACTGTCACTCATTCCAGGTCTGGACCGCGGTCCACCATTTAGTGATACCTGTGTAACGACCAAACGGATGACACGGAGAGCACATGTTGAAAGTTGTCAATATCGATAATTATTCATTTATATATCATGATATTTTCTTCTTTTGTTTTATTTAGTCAAGGCAGGTTTAATATAAAACACAAGATGTCCTTAAATCATTCGAATTGTTAAATAGAATAAAATTTACTTTGAGTAACAATTAGTTTTTTTAAATGAGCTAGATGTGTCAGCGCTACCCAAAAACACCACCGTTTTGGAAATGATGTCACATTACACACTCAGACAGATTATCACATGACTGCAAAAGGATGTTCTTTAGATGTCACTCAGGGACTTTATAAAGTCAAAGATAAAAGTCAAAGAACTTTCCAGAACATTCAACAGGTAGTGACCCCAGTGTCACTGTGTGATCTTATATAAGTGTATGCCTTAGACAAAAAAAAGAAATAAAATCATGTTGAAATTATTAATGGCTGGATCAGGACGCAGCTATTAACTCCCCTATGTACGGAGGTTTGTATATCTGTATATCCCAGCATTTCATTAGTGCTTGGACACTATCAAAGTATAAAGTTTTCAAAGTGCATCAGAGCGATGATCCGACTGCTCGTTTCATGTCTGAAACACTGACCTCCCAGGAACTTCTTTAATAGCCCAAACATGTTGAAATGGCTTGGAGCGAGGTCAGGACGGTACAGAGGATGTGGGATTATCTCCCGGCCGAGTTCATGTAATGTGCAAGTGGTGTTGGTGAATGAATGTGTGTTCAGTTCTCACAGACAGACACGTCTCTTCCACGACTTCTGTAAATGTTAGGTTTTTTTCCCCTTTGTATTTCTGTGCGTATGTTTATGAAGTTGAAATCTGAACTCTTTGCAGGTCCAGGACAGTCTCACCATGTTCTACACTTGCGGTCCCAACGAGGCCATGGTGGTCTCAGGTAAGCACATATCACTCCTCACTTCATTCATTTATTTTTTTTTCTTACTTTTATTACGAGTAATCCTTTGCAAGAATGTGACCTTTCCCCTAGGACAGTGTGCCGCACAATAATCTGCTTTTTGTTATGAAAAGCTTTGAACAAACAGGAGAAACGACTCGTTTCCCAAGTCACGCCTACGAGTGTATTGTGAAATTCACAAAAGTAACAGATGTCGTGAGTTTAAAACGTGAAGACATCCAGTGTGCTCAGGCAGCCTGAAAGCGAGCTGAAAATCTCACTATTTAAAGTCCTACCTCTTTCAGTAAAGATTTGTTCAGACAAAACATGCATCCTCCTGTTTTTATACAACCGTTTCCAGCTCATAATCGTGTCATTGTTAAAGCAACTAAAATTCATGTAAATATTTTTAAGATTCAGTTCTTCACAGTACACTCTCTGCTTGCTGTGTGTCTAGACAAAGCCTACTACAGCTTGTGATTGAAGAGTATGAGTTAACAAGTCTCACACAAATTAGGAATGTGAATCTGAATGATGCCAGGTTGTCATCATAAATAAATACCTATTGATTTGGTTTATTAATAGAATTAAGTCAGAAGGGGTGCGGGCAGTTCTTCTTGATAGATGCACAAAATACCATAATAGGAATTGTACATTGGCCTTTATGCTTTTAATTTTCTACTTGAATTATTGAAAAGAGTAGCGCTAAATATTTCTGCTGGGAACTAAACGGTGGTTACACTAAACTTCATGTTGCTAATTATCCATGAAATAATAATATTTTTACGATGTAAGTGGTAAAACTGACCTGAAAACTCCTAACATAGTCTATAAAAGAAGACGGAAAAAAATAAAACCAAACAGCCCTTTTCTTGCAGCTGCATAAAGTTTCCCCCCCATTATCTTATAGGCTTGCTATGGCTTCCAGCAAGGGTTGCAACAGGTCACAAACCTCCTGGTTCAGACCACATCACGGATTTGAGTCAGTATTCAGATTTACAGATCAGCAAAAAAAAACAACCTTAAGAACCCTTAACATCAAGAACTTTTGGCCTTAAATGAAACATTGAAGTATGATATAAAGCATGATGATTGCTTTTTGACATTTTATATGATGGAGACACTGGCTATTTTTTATTCACTAATTTGTGCATGTAATTACTCCTATTATGAATTTATATGAAAATAAATGATCATCCTAGCCTGGAAAAATGTGTCTTAAGCAGGTAATAAACAATTAGGCAAATTTTGCTGAAACCAAGTATTTAGTGCTGATAATATTTGAGTTTTATTAATTTTTTTAATTGGAGTGAGGGAGTTTCATTCCTGTCTAGGAGGGAGTTTGTCAGTGTAGAGCAAGCACAAGGACTTTTCGAACGAACAGAAGTAATTTTTATTTTATTGTTTGAACAAATTGTTTGCGCGAGCATAATCAGAATCAGGAATGAGAACCAAATGTAAAGCAGCTGTAATTTTCATTCTGCACCGTGACTTTAAAGTTCATCTGCGGTTTATGTGCCTACTGATCTGTACAGATCACAGCCCAAATACGGTCAGGTACACCATTAGTACCCAGTAAGAGTAAATGGAATTTAATGGTTATATTTGGAATCGGTCAGTGTATGTAAGGAGTGTGTTTCACTGGGGCAATTACAAATTGTCAGGTGACAAAACATCCCAAGCGTTCTCAATATTTCTCAATTCTTAACATGTAAGATGATTGCCGTTAAATTTATGTAAGCATGTGGTGACCTGAATACCACAAATTTCATCCCGGTCTTTATTTAAACTACACCCGTATCTGTGGGTTCACAGTTTATGGAAATAAAGGTCTAAATCATTGTAAACTACGAACAAGCAGAAAAACCTCACTCCTAACTTTCTGTTAACTGTCTCTGATCTTTGTTGTGACATACTCTTGTCTTGTCTTCATTTTCCTGTCCAGTGGTTGCACTAAAGTCAGTGATGGGTCATGTTGCAATCATGTTTCGGTGCAGTGACCTTTGTTTTTTTTTTTTTTCCCCCATTATTTCAAACCATTTCCATGATCCCGCTACATATAAAAGGATTTTTTTTTTCTGTGCATGGATTTTTGTCTAATGTGAAAATAGCAACAGAAAGAGGAGCTGCATTTAACTTGAGGAAAGTGATGAGGTATTTTTCTACATGAATTGTAGATTTTTAGGTTCTGATCTGTCATTTCTTCTTCTTCAGGCTGCTGCCGTTCTCCTCCACTCATGGTTGCCGGCGGACGAGTGTTTGTCATCCCTTGCATTCAACAGATACAGAGGTACATACTCAGTGCCTGTCTGTCCGATTTTAAAGTCTTACATATCAAACATGTATCGCCGTTTAAATCCATTATAGCACAGCACTCATCATTGGTACTGAGCGATCCGTTTGCAAGCATACACTGTTAAAATAATTAATGATGAAATTTCAGAGTGTGAGCAAATGTAGCATACAAACATTACAAACATTGGAGTTACGAATTTCCGCAGATATGAACGGACTGCCGTTTTATGAACATTTGAAGATGCTGACAAATCGTGGAAGTAGCTCACATTTATTGTACTAAAAATAGACACTGCAGTGCACCAGATACGAATATTTACAATTATATACAATATTTTGAGTGTATAAGTAAATGTCTAAAGTCCAGTATATTGTGTGGGGGTGCGGGAGAAATGAGTCAGTTTCAATGAATCAGTCCGGAAGCACATCGATAGAAAATGTCTGTCCTGTAAAGCTGTCCAGATTGTGTCAACAAAACCGAGTTCACAGTCCAATACAGTGGAAGACAGCTCAGAGACAAAATGGCATCTGGGATTCCCCTAGTGATTTAAAGTTGCACAGACAACATTGCTACTTTTCATTGAGAGATAAATTTCCTTAGGTGCGGTTAGGATTTTTGGCCACATGATGGCAGTGTGGGTAGGAAAGGGGACCGAGGTTTAGTCAAGTGGATCGGTATGCTTTACATTGTATATTTGTGTCAAAGACATATACAGCTCACTTTGTCGGACTCGAGAACAAATCTGATTTACGAACGTGCTCGTGAAACAGGACTTGTTCGTAAGTTGGGGGTTATCTGCATATCGTTGATTCAAACCAATTTTCAGTCTAATTTTCGTCCATCACACAGAATTATTCTGCCGTTTTCCTGTTCTGACTAACGAAAGGAAAACTGACTCAGGGAAGTCAGCAGGATTTCTTTTGTCTTTGTCTGAATAGGAATTCTTTGTATACATTGCTTAGGATCAAAGGTCATAATCATCATTAAAGCCAGCCTTACAATTGATTTCTAGAGATTAATTCCTTTACTATGGCACACATTGCTTTATCTTAACAACATAAAAGAAACTCATCTGGTTGGCTGGTGAATGATTGGAAATGTTTCTACCATGAACATCACGTGGTCAGTGTTTACACTGTGATCAGTGTTATCAATATGTCTGATACACCAGGAGATCTTCCAAACACCCTGTGCATGCACCCCTGACTAAAGTCTCTTGAGTAGGTAGTATAACATAATGGCTTTATAGTAGGAAAGGACAATCCACTTACCTGGGACAATCAGATTATGTGCCTTTTACTGTCGTCATTTTTTTAAATTTGTTGTTTGGACGAAAAGACTCTGCAGGCTGATATGCACATCAACCAGAGGAGTTTTATTTCCTGTTTTATATGTGTTTGTTAAAAATAACATGCTCCCAATGATTTGTATTTTTAGTTGTGTTGTCTATTCAGTTGTGCTATTTATCTGTGAAACACTAGTTTAAAAATAAATAAATAAATACTATTTATTATAATATATAAATAAATTGGTCAGGAGGCCTGGGTCACCTCCTGACCAAAACCTAATAGAAGGCTGTTGGACAATTATGAAGAAGGCAGTTACAGTGAAGAAACCATCTTCTGGGCATGAGCTTTAGGAAACAATTAAGCAGGCATGGATTGAGCGAGTACTGCAGACACATTTTTTAACCCATGGCCACCCGGATCCAGCAGGTTTTGAAGAATTAAGTACTTCATACCAAATATTGATTGTTGTAAAATAATTACATTTAATAAAAAAATACATACCTTCATTATGATATTTAAGAAAAAATTGAGACTGTCAGTCAAACATTGAATTTAGCATCTGTCTCAGTACTTTTGGTAATTTCCAGACAACATGAAAACTTTACAAGACAGTAATTGTTATGGTTTGTCTGCCACGGTATGGGATTTTTGTGATATTGTCTCTTGTCAAGAACACTAGAAGAGGCACACAGTAAAAGCAATAACTGTAGGAAGAAATTCCTAAATGGTTTTCTAAGATGCTGCCTTGTGTCGCCCTTTCCAGCAGAGGTATATCTATAAAGAAACCTAAAAAGGCTGACTTTAGAGAGAGAGAGAGAATTGCCACATTGAGTTAAGCCAGCCATTTCCTATGACAAAAGTTTAGATTGAAAAATGATTCAGCTTTGAGTAAGAACAACTCTGAGGATATAGGAGCATGTTTTTGTAAAAGTGAGTACTACAGGACACTTCCAGAGTACATAGACTAGGATACTGGAAGACAAATGAACGATAATGGCTGATGGCTTCTTATGAACCCCTCCCTGAAAGACGTGTTTTGAGGTTGGATTCTACAGAGATGATTGCCAGTAGTCACTTCAGCTAACAGAGCTGGCAAGTTAGATTGCCTTGTTGGCAGGATGACTCTGGGTTGAGTCTTGCATTTGTGCCAAAGCAGTATCGCACAACTATGTGAATCAGATTATTGACCTTGTTGCTTTCGAGGACGGAGAGTCTGTAGAGTGTTCCTTCCTCCCTTCCTGTCCGACAATGACCATTGTTAAAAATGCTATTTAAATCGAATAGAATTTGATTGAATGATGTCTCACACTGATCCCGAGGGATTAAGCTGAAAAAGTCTATAATCCGTATTCAGTTTAGTTATAAGAACGATTCATGAATGAAGGAGGTGTTTATGTTCAATACATCATGTATCCATACACACACAAGTTTGTTAGAAGGTCTCGGCATGCATCCACACAAAGAGGTATCCAGATGTTTTTCAAACTGTCTCTGGTTCTTGTGCTTCCCACAGGTACTAATGTAGTTATTTTATGGTATTTTATTTATTTATTTATTTATTTAGATAGGTACAGAGAAACATGGTTTTTGTTTTTTTGCTGCTGCATTTTATTGACCTTCGGTCCAAGCAACATCATTAGCATGATCCAGTTTGTCTATAAATTGTATGCTGTTGCCTTTAAATCCAGCTTGTCTGTCTGTCTCTCTCTTTCTCAGGATATCTTTGAATACTCTGACTCTTAACGTGAAGAGTGATAAGGTCTACACCAGGCATGGTGTCCCCATCTCAGTGACTGGCATTGCACAGGTGAAAATCCAGGGGCAGAATAAGGAGATGTTGGCGGCAGCCTGTCAGATGTTCTTGGGGAAATCGGAGATTGAGGTTTCCCAGATTGCCCTGGAGACACTAGAAGGCCATCAGAGAGCCATTATTGCTCACCTGACTGTGGAGGTACTGAGACTACTCTCATATCTCACACACACACATACACACACACGCACACACACGCACACGCACACACACACACACACACACACACACACATACAAAGAAAAAGAAACAGAAAGAGAGAGGAGGCATGAGTGAATGATATATGAAAATAGCTTAAATGATTGTTTTTGTTTGTATATATTAGTTATTCCACCGATTTAGCAACAGTGGTTTTGTAACGGTTATTAATATGATTTTAAACAGTGTTTTTACTTTGTGTGCTCTCCCTGATTTCCTGCAGGAGATCTATCAGGATCGTAAGAAGTTTTCCGAGCAAGTGTTCAAGGTGGCTTCTTCCGATCTGGTGAACATGGGCATCGGCGTGGTCAGCTACACGCTTAAAGACGTTCACGATGACCAGGTAACGTTCAGACGTGCAACACGTCCTCATTCGCAGACTCACACCTTTTAACGTTTGCTGTAAGCTGACGTTGTCTTTTGATGTTTCTATTTAAGGACTACCTGAACTCTCTGGGTAAAGCGCGCACGGCTCAGGTGCAGAGAGACGCCCGCATCGGAGAGGCTCAGTACAAGAGAGACGCAGTGATCCGGGTATGATCACTTCCTATTAGAGAGAGAGAGAGAGAGAGAGAGAGAGTGTGTGTGTGCTTATTTATTTATTTTCGAAGATTTCAATGTATAAAATCTGGTTTGTACTATGTGTGTGTTTAGGAAGCCCATGCCATGCAGGAGAAGATTTCTGCACAGTACAAGAATGAGATTGAGATGGCGAAGGCTCAGAGAGACTACGAGCTGAAAAAGGCCGTCTATGATATGGAGGTCAACACTAAGAAAGCAGAGTCTGAGATGGCCTATCAGCTTCAGGTACAGCAGTCACATGACGCATCTACCATAAACCAAGCAGAAACCGTCCGATTTGTAAATCGTAGCTAGGGTGATGAGTGAATAGTTTTCTAAAAAACTATACTTAAATGAATTGCTACGCATCAGGTGGCCAAGACGAAGCAGCGGATTGAGGAGGAGAAGATGCAGGTGCAGGTGGTTGAGCGCACTCAGCAGATCACTCTGCAGGAGCAGGAGATCACCCGCAAAGAGAAGGAGCTGGAGGCCAAAGTCAAGAAGCCAGCCGAGGCGGAGAAATACAAGCTGGAGAAACTGGCCGAGGCTGAAAGGTGGAAATCAGCCTGCACCACGACACGGCTCTGTTCTCCACTGAACCTCTCTGTTTTGTTGCGGCTCAGACCTGCGTTAGTCATGTCTTCTTTCTTTTTTTAATCTGACAGGCTGCAGCTGATCATGGAGGCTGAAGCTGAGGCTGAATCTATTAGAGTAAGTGGGTTTTTTCTTTCTTTTTTTTATTTTTTATTTTAATTCTCCACTAAAAATTCCATACAACACAGTTCAGTGTTCGTACACTAAGATTATTTTAATGACTGTAAAAATTCATGAGGACATAAAACGATAACTCGTTTTTTCCCCCCATTTAATAAATCTAAGAAGGTGGATAAAGAACATTTTAAATTCATCTCTCTCTCTCTCAGATGAGGGGCGAGGCAGAAGCATTTGCCACTGAGGCGAAGGGCCGTGCCGAGGCTGAGCAGATGACCAAGAAGGCAGAAGCTTTCAAACAGTACAAGGAAGGAGCCATGGTGGACATGCTGCTGGAGAAACTGCCCCTGGTCAGCCACTTTTAATTTGACCTTTTAATTGAATTCGGCCTGATTTTTCTCGTACTAGAGCAGTTCCATATAAACATGCGGCGTGTTCTTTGTTCAAGATGGCGGAGGAGATCAGCAAGCCGCTCTCAGCAGCACAGAAAGTCACCATGGTGTCCAGCGGGGGATCAGAGGTCGGAGCGGCCAAACTGACGGGAGAGGTCCTGGACATCATGATCCGTCTGCCTCAGACCGTCGAGAAACTGACCGGAGTCAACATCTCTCAGGTGAACACAGATGTACTGTACACTCATTCCTCAGTGTATGCATGCGTGGATACATACTCTAGTGCCAGGTAGCTCCCGATATGGTATTATCACCAATCCCAGGCGCCGATTCGATTTGAATTGTGATTCTGTAAGTATCACTATCATAAATACCCAAGTTTCTATGTTAATCTTTTTTTTCAGATTTGGTTACAATTCTAAATAAACGTGGCAAACTATTTGCTCCTGACACACAGGGTGCTGTGCCGTAGGTTAGCGCTCACCACCTGCAGGATTATAGAGGAACTGCAACATTTTATCACCTTACAGTATGCTCCAAAATATGCAGTACTGAAATGAAAAGATGAAAAATATTGCGTTATTGTTCATCTGCGAGTTTATTTCTCCTGAAGGAAACTAACTTGATTTACCGCGGTATGGATAATGTAATTGTTTGAAGTGTGCGCGTGTGCACCGCCTCGCTGTAGACAGTGTTCATATGGTTTCCTGGAACAAAGGTCGCTGCAGAGAAAGGAGACGATTTGCTTGACAGTTCTTGACAGATCTTCAAAAGTTAAACACACTTTCCTTTAGCATTCCCCACAAGTAAGCATGAGGTGGTGTAAGATCGGGGGAATGAGACAAGTATAGGGAGGAATTGTTCCGCCACCTTTTTTTAAACTCCGTCCCCGTTCACAAACATATTCACGTATGAGCGAAAATAATCCTCGTCTATGAAACTGTACAACACGAACTCACGTTTCACTACTGAGAACATGTGTGTTAGAGATGCGCAAGTTTCAGTACTGTACATTTTTATTAATTAAACATTTATTTAAAAAATTTTGGAGTCACTGTGAATCATGATGGGTTACTGAATCGATTTCTGTTCCCCATCTTTAGCATACAGTAATGAGAAGCTTATGTTACAGCTTATCAGTGACTGGCATTTACTGTTATGAAACCATTAGGAAGGTATAAGATGCCTAAGATGGGAGCTATTGACCATATAATTGGTTCATGTTCTGGACCTGATACAATTTAAGAGAATTTAAATGTGCATTACACACAGGAAGTGAAAAGGTGTTAAGTAGATCGAGACGTGCTTAGAATAAATAAAAACAGCCTGACATGTCCTCGATAAGGGTTCTCTCACACCACTTTTTACACAGTACAGTTTAGCAACTGTGTGTGTGTGTGTGTGTGTGTGTGTGTGTGCGTGTGTGTGTGCACACAGTAATTAGAGATGCTCTTTTATTTTAGTTGCAGAAAGACAAAGACTAATGTGTGTGTGCTCTGTGTTACCAGGCGACTTCCACTCGCATGGGCTGAAGCAGGAAGCTGGGAAAGTGCGGAGAGGAAGCTGTTCACTAAGGGATGCTGTGGTCACCAGTCGTCCTGTTGCTGTGTATACCTGCATGTTAGAAATGTTCTAGCTACTGTAGCCTCATAATAGCCATAGATGTGTTTTTTTTTTTTTTTTAACCCTTTACCTATTTTATGTCTGTTTTTATATGTAAGCATGAGACATTTGAATTTATATGGAAAAGTTTCCCCCACCCCCAAGCTTCAGCTGCATTATTCAGGTAATTAGTGTTAGTTGTGTAAGAGTGTGCACCATTGCTGTTTTTTGTTTACTTTTCCAAGCCTGTAATTTGTGTTTAATAAGCATGCACTTCACCTCTGCTAATAGTTCCTAAAAACCAAAGTGCATTTAGCCTGTGTAATCCTCATTTACTAACTGTCGAACTGTTACTCAACCTACTGTGTGTGTGTGTGTGTGTGTGTGTTTGTGTTTCTACGTCTGTGTGTTTGTGTGTGTGTGTGTGTGCGTACTACTAACGGCTTTACAAATCTTAATACTGGTCTAAACAGGATTAAATCACAACTATGAGTTTATACTATTAAGTTAAAGACGATTAAATGAAAGCTTTACGTGAAACCGAAGTGTGTTTTTAAGCAGGTATTGAGATTTGTACAGCGTGAATGACGTGATCGCTCATCCTGACATCACACTGCCCTCCTTTTACTGTTTTACTGTTCACTACTGTTCCTGTTTACTGTTGACTAGGAAGCCAGTGCTTCATTCCTAAGGTCAGTGACCAAAAACTGCAGATAATCACAGGTGGAGGGAAAGTGACTGGATGAGATTTGCAGAATTCTGCAGACAGCGGTGCAAGGAAGTGTAGGAGAGGGGAGAAATGAAGTGGGGTAAAGTGGCCACATCTACAGTAAGTGAAACCTGTTCAATGTAGGTCAAGTCGTGAGAGGGGAAATTTTACTCATTCAACCTTAACCTCAAAACAAAAAAGTTTTCTTTGTTATGGAGAGAAAGAGAATCGTGCCTCTGTTCAGTCTCGAATTGAAATGCGATTTGTTAGATATTAATGCAAGGTTCGTCTGCCTTCAGTTATCACTAAGTGCCTGAATACACACGTTCATGCATCGATTCAAACTAACATGTGCGTAGCATGCATGCATCAATCAGACCACATCTGTACAGAATCAAAAATGTACTGTTTAGATTTTTTTTTTTTTATGCAAAATTGCCACTCTATTACCTTGTAGTGTTTGTGTCAAATCATTTTTGCATTTCTGTGTTTTATACATTATCCTAAACTATGGCTAAACTTCTCGAAATATGTTGTCACTGTATACAAGACTATATATATATATATAAAAGGCAACTCAGTATGACTGTTCAGGTTATTTCAAAAATAAACTAAATTCACTGACTTCGGTTTCTTCGTAAGTTGTATGAACTGCATTAGTTTTTGACACATTGTTTCTGAAATGGTTACTTTATTAAAACTACAAAAAAAAAAAAATAGACAACAGCCAACAACACTTAACACAGTCAGCAAAGCTCAGAGAGACAGACCCATTCAGAACCATTCACAACAACAACCATACCAAATATCAGTGAAGAACATTATGTCCCATTGACTATTTACATTTCCTCATATCCCTTTACAATAAAGAAACAGGAGCACAAGGCCGGCTGAACAAAAAAAAACAAAAAAAAAAAACGCTGCCTGAAATCTGAGTTATAAAAATACAAGTTTTAGTTCAGGATTACAGTGTATCAAAAAAAAAAAAAAAGGTTAAAGGACATCTGACATGGCAACATAACCATTTGTGAATCACATTCTTCCCTTCTCAATGTTACAGTATTACAAGGGTTAAGCGAGGGGCTTTACAATCCTCAGATCCCACCGCACGCAGGTTTCACAACCTAAAAGTCATGATGAAGTGCCGGGGGGAGGGGTGGGGGAACAAAACACAAAACAAACTCGAACCAGTATTCTGATCTACATTTTACACTTTGTACTCATTCACACTGAAAACTTACAATAAAGGCTTGTAACGGCTCTGCTGTCACGGAGTGTAAGCGATGACATCACAGTTGACGGTAAAGTGCAAATAAACCTTATGTAGTGTCGGATAACCATCACTGAGCGACTTTCCTAAATTTTTCACTTACTGATAAAAACGTTCATACAAAATCGAACGTGAAATCATTTACGTGTCTTTTCAATAATTCCCTGCTAATGTTAACTGGATCTTCGTAACGGTGGTGCGCTGGAGAAGGGTGGAGTTAATGACCGTATACACGAGGCAGCAGTGGTTCCAATTCTGTTGTTCTGTATACAAAAAGCTAAAAACTGACCAATTGTCTGTGTTGGATAGAAAGAGTACTTTATTAATACCAAAGGAAACTGTAAATTAATTTTAATGGGACATTGTAAAGAAAAAGTGGGGCTAGTATTAATAGAGCTCTGAGGCCTATTTTCATTTGTTAAAGTGCAGTGAGTGCAGGGTTCATCCACACTGAATATTCATAATCTCATATATCTCAATATCAAGGACAAATAAGCAACAATTTCACACCTAACTAATCAATCTACCATGAGCAATTAATCCTGTGTAAAAACCAACCAGTACTTGTTTTTTATTTGAGTGCTGAAATTTGAGTCACTGCTCGCTTTACTGAAAAATTCATTCATATCCTAAAAACATCACACTTATCCTTCTGAGGTACACAAATTCATTAATCATTAAAGGTCCCATATTTTAATATTTCTTTAACAAATGGAAATAGGTCTCAGAGCTCCCCCAGTGTGTGTCTGTTAATATTTCAGCTGTTTTTTTTTTTTGTTTGTTTGTTTTATTTTTTATACCTCAAACTCATACTCTCTTTATTGCACTGCTCTTCCAAATGGTCTTACTTTCAGTGTAAATGAGCTACTGCTTAGCCACACTTCACCAGAGCTGATCAACAAGCCGGGAGAGGGGAATTCTCTTATATGAGGTCACATTAGATGGGAAAATCTAAATGGCCTGGTTTAGTCCCTGGCCAATAGAGAAATAAGGGCAAAAAGCAGGGAATGTTTTTTTCTTTCTCACAAATACACTCAATCTGGAGACCTAAAATGCTTAAAAGATTTTGAAAAATGTTTGCCTACTAGTTTACCTCTGAAAGGTCAGGTGATCACAGAATAGGACCAGGGTTTTTGTTCTTGTATTAACGCTCAATCATGGACTCTGTGATTATGCGAGTTACACTAGCATGTGACGTAAATGATGATCCGAAACATCTTCCACATCTTCAGGACTCCACATGCAGCCTTGGCTTTTTATCTAGTGTATTTACAGAAAGGGGAAGCTTTGATGCTTGATAACTCTGAGAGCCACCTAGTGGCCAAAAACAGTCAAACTGTCTTAGATACAGCATCGACTGTGTGTTATTTGGATTAAGGTAAGCCAAGTCAAATAATACCCGAGTCTGCTCCCATTTTATCATAAATTTGAGTTTTAAACAAAAGGTATTCACTGTCCATTAAATGTTATTGGGTCTGTGCCCACTGTAGCCTCAGATTCCTGTTCTACTCTAATAGCAATGGAAATAAGTGTGGCCATTTTGCTGTCATAGCCCATCTAGGTGTGATGTACTGTGTATTTTAAAATGTTTTTCTGCTCGACATGGTTGTAAAAAATGGCTATTTGTATTTCCTGTCAGCTCCTCCGCTCGCGCTTAAACAAGCCGCTCACTTATAGTGACGGACGTATCCGTCTGTACCCTGTATCCGGATGATTTGATGCATCGAGCTGCTGCCACATGATTGGCTGTTTGGATGATTGCAAAAACAAACAAACAACAACAACAAAAAAAAACAAAACACAGGTGTCCCTTTTCAAATGGCTGGAGTGTATGCAGAAAGAGAAATCCTTCGATATCCTTATATCCTTGTATCGTTTTCAGCCAGAGACCTGGTGGATGAAAATAAATCCAGCGGTTTATGAGGAGTTTATCGATCGGAATCAAGAAAAGAAATTCCTGCTAATATTTACCTATTGAATGATTTTTTAAAGGCTTACACCTTTCGACGGATCGAGTCAGACTGTCCCAACTGGAAATTTTATCTGACTGGACTATTATTAGTGTAATTCTAAACGAATTCAGGATTTCTAAACGAGGCATTGGGATCTACTTGTGCTTGGACATACATACTGTACATCAAAAGACAAGACTATTTGAAACAACCTCCCGAATATTTGTGAAGAATTCACATCATCATCATCATCATCATCATCAGGTGGGGTTGAAACCACTGCTGCTGGAGGACGATCAGTGAGATTCAGTTGTCTGTAGAATATGCAGTCACTGGGAAATACCCCATCCTGTACTGTACTCTATACAATTAAAGCGCTTTACCTTATTCATGTTAAATCTGTAACAGGAATTGACTTGTGACATGATCGACTTTGGGCAGCGTCGGTCGATCGAGCTTGTTCTTTGGGTTTCTCTGTAATTCACGGCAGATGTGTAAAATGAGAATGTGTCAAAATGGTTATGGAGCACCATGTCTGTGATTTCATGATGTAAAAACAACACCTTGAAATAATAAGCATGTACTTATACTACAAACAGAAAATCCCTCAACCAGTCTTAAGTATGTATACTGCTTACTGAGTTATTCAGAGAGAAGTGCTGTAGCCTCGCGCTTCAGATTTAGCACTCGCGCGTGAACCCGGCGAAAAGGCTCGAGATTGGAATGAAGAGCCCTCGTGACGCGGCGAGAACGCTGAGATTAGACAGAATTCGCTCCTGACCACCGGTTACCTCTGCTTATAAATGTTTCTAAGCCTACTGCATTTTGATTTGGATCTTTGTCGTGCCGTGATCAAGTACGTCTCATTCGCCAGGATCGCGAAGGCTACGTGTGTAATAATATAAACTAGTTCATTCACAGTCTATATAGTCTTCAGCAACAGAAAAGCCCTCCACCTTTTAGTATAAAGCAGTTACCAGTGAGAGATTTAAGATGACCTGCGGATCGGTGATTAGTCCAGGACTACAGATGAACTAACGTTTAGGTTTAGGGTGCAAGGGCTGGAGCAGGTCGAGCACGAGAACCGAACCAGCAGCATCTCTCAGCCCTGACCTGCGAAACGAACGGTAATTTACATAAGAGTGCTTAGCTCTGCCTACTTCTACACCAACTATCGCCTACGCCGGCTTGCGCAGGCGGCACGGACGCGTCTCGTCTGCGTGAAGGAGGGATCCGCTTGTCTCCTGCGTCCGTCTCTCTTTACACCATGTTCATGGCGTCCTCGGTGAGGAAAGAGTGAATTTGTGTGAAAGAGGGCCGGAGTTTACAGTCTCTGTTCCAGCAGCTTAGCATCAGCTCGTACAGGCCCTGGGGACACACTTCCGGACGAGTCAGATATACCTAATACAGAGAGAGAGAGAGAGAGAGAGATGGATTTCCAGGCTTTTATATGGGTCAATGAGTTGTTTGTGTGTGTGTGTGTGTGTGTGTGTGTGTGTGTGTGTGTGTGTGTGTGTGTGTGTGTACCTGTCTTCCTTGGTCTCTAAAGAATTCGCCTGCATTGTCGATGACCTGTTCATCAGTCATGTGACCATAGGGCTGCTCCTGACACACACTCAGCATCTCCCACAGAGTCACCCCAAACGCCCACACATCACTGGCTGTAGTGAACTTGCCCTAATAATAATAATCATAATGATATTAATAATGATACAAAAAGTCAAATAAAAACTTACATAAATATACACGTAACTGAGTACAAATTGAGACGCCTCACTCACCATGAGAATACACTCCCAGGCCATCCACCGAATAGGAAGCACGGCCCTGCCCTGGATCCTGTAGTAATCTCCAGCGTACAGGTTCCGGCTCATGCCGAAGTCCGCGATCTTAATGTGCCTCTCTCCCGCTCTGTCGTCTCCTTCCCCTCGATCACCCCCAACCAGGCAGTTGCGCGTAGCCAAGTCCCGGTGTACAAAGTTAAGCGACGCCAAGAACTTCATCCCAGACGCGATCTGACTCGCCATGGAGATCAGAGCGGGGTAGCTGAAGCAAAGAACACATACGCTTATAGCTTACAAAATGAAAAAAAAAAAAATAGAAAAAAGCAAAAATAAATCATTCAAAACGCAGACTGCACCTGATGGTTGGCATGTTGTGCAGCGGGCCGGTCTTGTCCAGTAACACTCGCTGGGAGAGGTACTGGTTAAGGTCGCCGCTTTCCATGTATTCAGTAACCATGCACAGCGGGTCACTGCTCACACACACGCCCAGCAGGCGGATTATGTTGGGATCTTTCAGACGAGACAAGATCTTCACCTCTTTCAGGAAGTCGTTCCTGCAGAAGGACAGACAGGTGGGAGGTTACAAACCACAGCAGGTGCAGGTCACCTGTGAAGATAGCATGAGTGAAAAAAGCAGGTGCTTCTAACCTGGCGTTTTTCGAGGCATCTGGCCGCAGGATCTTCACAGCCACCAATAGAGGGCGGCCTTTCCTCACATTGAAAGGGAACTCGAGATTTGGGAGGTCTTGAGGGTTTTCGATCTCACACAAATGAACCTAGACGGAGGAGGAAAGTGGACACACGGCTGTTAAGCGACGCTTCGGAACCAATTTCGGGTTATAATGCAGGAGACAATATAGTTTGTGTTCTGCTGGACGACTCACTCAGGTACCCAATCAGCATTAAATCAACCATCTCTCAGCAATTTGTGTTACAGTATAGCACTGATTTCTCTTCGATGGTGCTCATTTGTACGCTACCTCTCCAAACTGGCCCTCTCCGAGCTTCTCTTTGAAGAGCAGCCGTTCCCGCTGCAGCTCGGGAAGGGGCGGGCAGTCCGTGGGTGTGGCCGAGAGGGCGGGAACGGCGTACGTGTTGTTCCCGCTTACGCCCTGCAGGCTGATGATGTCTGCTTCCGCATAATGAGGCACACTGGGCCCACCCCCTGAGGCTTCTGCATAATGAGCTCCGAGGAGAGGGGGCGGGGCTCCAGGGTATGGGGGCGGTCCTTCCTGAATAGGCAGCGCTTTTTCATCCACGTCTGAACTGCATGCTGTGAAGGAAATGTTCGGATAAGCAGGACATCAGCGGGATGAACTGAAATGCTAGTTCTAAATAATAATGATTGAAATTAACGGGTAATATTAGATATTTATTTATTCATCCTTCAATTAACAGCCTCGGATCACGGTGCGACATTTATTAGATAACGTACAGGCTATTGGAGGTCACGATCGCTCATGTGATCGGGGGATAAACACGATGCACTGCGTCACAACGTCTCACTCGATCAGTTCCTCTCCCTGAGAACCCTTTACCTAACCTCCATCCTACTGAATCTCCCTCAATATTCCTGTCTGATTCTCTGTTGTTGTTGTTGTTGTTTTTTTTTCGTTACCCTGTGAGGCAGACACATGCCTCGGTCTTACCCTGGGGCAGGTTTTGGGGCTTAACAGACTCTCTGGAGCAGTTTGGCAGCCTGTTGTGGCCATGTCTCAGGTCAGACAGGAGAAGGTGATAGGCTGGGTTGTTTAACAGCAAGGCTGGTCGGACACACACACACACACACACACACACACACACACACACAGAACACGGTACAATACCACGATGCATGACACACCAAATACAATGCAACACAAAAACAAAGCAAACGCTATTTAGTACAAGCCAGAACATGTAAAAATAAATAAATAAATAAATAACACAAGTGAAGGTGATGGTTAGGGGAGACGGGAGGCAGGTGAGGACATAACCGTCACAGATCAGATGCAGGAGCAAGACAACAAAGCAGGCAGGGTTACAGTTATTCATACTGCAGGCAGTTAAACAACGTTTCATCAGTATGTTGAGTCGACATGTACATTCGTTCCTAAGGATCCTGATACACCGGACGTTCAGTGGATCAGAGATTATTATAGGGTATAATGGAAGTGATGCTTTTCGGTAAAGATGGAGGGTCTTTGCATATGGATAGCTGAGTGTCCTTAAACTCTGTCTCTCTCTTACACTAAAACAAACGAGAGACATTGCTTTATTTTGCCACATTATCTATGAAATAAACACGAGTATGAAACCTAGATTTTCTACAGGTTTGTATGATGATGTGCATACAGATGTTTCCGTCTGCAAATGTCAAAACAAATCTGAGAGCGCATTACGACGTCTCAACAAAGGTCTGGTCTAGATTCACAAAGCCATTTTAGGTCACTGCTGAGGTTGGTACATAAAATCTATTTTCAAATCGTATCTTTAGGCACTTTGCAGCCGGTCACAGTCAAACACTCCTTCCCATTGCTTTAATTTAATCGATAACATTTATTGATTTAATATAAAGAATATAAAGAAATGAGGGCTCAGGATGTTTGTATGCTTGTGTGCTAACCTCATAGCATGTTGAAAAACTAGTGCTACACTAATCCTCAAGAAATAAACGCTAGTACTGTATTACTGGCTGCAAAGTCCTGCTTATTATTATTATTATTTAATGCTGAGGCTATTTTATTGATCTCCTTGACGCTGTTCAGCTGAGGCTGACCTACTGTTCATTTCAAGAATCACTCAACCAAAACAGTTCAACCAGAAAGAAGAAGAGAGTCTCGCCTCTAAACGCTGTAATAGTCAATAGACTCGTTCTATAACTTCTATAAATCTATATCAAAGGGGTCATCGTTATGCAGAGTTAATTCTCATTCAATAGTGTTCATTAATAAATATAGATACACTATTTAAACCAGTTATATGTGCGGCACTATAAGCGTTTAGACTCTGAAGAAAAAGAAAAAAGCACCATCTATGGGTTAAATATTCTTCACCATCTATCATCATTATTATTAATTGACCCGTGTAGTCGTGGAGCCTCACCCGTGCTGTCACGTTGCTCTCGGGGTCGGACCACGGTGCTGGGCTCCTGGTACTCCGCGTCTCTGTCTGGGTCCTCGGGGAAAGTGTGTATGCGCTGGTAACGACTGGAGTACGTGTGTGTGTTCGTGTTATTGATCACCACGTTCTCGGATGGGACCGAGAGGTGAACTCGCAGCTCGTCGTTCGAGAGGCTGCCCTGGGCCTGTGCACACGCACACACACACACACACACACACACACACACACACACACACACACACACACACACATTTCAAACTAATCAGAATGATGATATTGCATTTTGAACAGCGCCTCGCTCGGGCACGCTTCTCTCACCTTGCCGAGCAGTTTCTTCCAGTACTGCCTCCACAGAATGCCAACTATGACGGCCAGGAGCAGCAGTATTATGCCCACGAGGCAGCCGATCAGGATAGCAGTGTTGCTGCTGTCATCCTTAGCAACAGGTAGCCCTGGCCTTGGGGTGAGAGCAGCAAATTCATCACCAGCTTTAAAAAAGGAGAGGGAGAAAAAAAAAAAACATACATATTTATAAGTGTCTGCATTCATTTGCATTTAAAATGCTTTTTAAAACACCGTTGCACCCCGGGGAGGTTACGCTGCTCTTTTATGAATGAATGAATGGATGAGGTAAAGGCGCCATCTTCTTAGCTTTTTCCTTTCAGGCAGCGTTGAGTTTTGAATGCTTTCCTCGGACAAATAACCATGGTGTGCACGCTTGCCTTTGTACATTTGTATGCGAGACAGATATTTTACAGGATTCCAATGCGAAGCGAGTATCAGTAACAGAACACATCGAGGTTGAAGTGCAACTGCGGCGCTTGGACTGCCAAACCACAGTAAAAAAAAAAAAAAAAGTAGATGCTAAAAGTCCCTCGCCAACTTATCTGCATGTGGCCTGTCTCTCCCTCTCTCTTCATTTCACGCACTCTTTCAACACAATAGCCTAGCTGTGTTTAGAAATGTAGAAAAGACACGAGAAAGAATGAGGGCATAAGAGCACGCGAGGCGGAGAGAGGGGTGAAGGCAAGGGGCTCGGCGTTCGGCCACCCAGCAGACGCTTCTCATCCGTCAACTCAAACGGCTCTCTGACCCTCAACAGCTTGAGAACAATGAGGTGGGGGGGGGGGGGGGCTGCGCTTGTTCGAATCGTGACTGAGTGCAAGTCTGCAGTATTACTTTCAGCTTTCTCCTTCTGCAGTAGATGTGACTCGGCGTGTGGCACGTAACTGAACGGAGTATGCAGATCAGATCATCTGATTCTCAGATAAAATCATATCGATCAGATTAGATAACTGCATACAATTCAAGTGGATTAGCTCCACAGACATTCGCACACTCGGTCTGAAAGTGAAATTCTAATTGTAGCGAGCTTTGGGTAGTCGTATGGTTGAGATCATGACTTATTACAGGGGTTGTGCTGGGATGAACCGGACTGATCTGCAGTTTCACTGCGTGGGCTGAGAATTTGTTGAACGCATGCCAAATAACAATAACTACAAAAATCACTGCAGAGATCTTTATGAACCATCGTGAGGTCTGCTGTGCCGTATGTTTCCGTAATCATACAGTACATCCCTGGCCGAAAGTTTCACAAACATTAATGTTCACAAAGGCGGCTGCTTCAGTGCTTTTAGATCTTTTTGTCACATGTTACTTTGTTATACTGAAGCATTATCACAAGCATGTAATAAATGTCGAACGCTTTTATCGACAATTACGTTAGGCTTATGCAGAGAGTGAGTATTGATCCTGTTGATCAATGTTGTCCTGCAGTGTTGATCCGGAGGTATTTTTCGATACCTCGGCGATTCGCCCTGGCATGCTGCGGGTATTTTGAGACTCGTGTAATGAGAGGGTTTTAAACCAATTCACTCATAGTTTGGGGGAAAAAAAGCAGATTGCAAGCTTTTAATGCACAGGATTTTAGATAATATATACACACAGTAAAATCGTGGATTGTGTGTAACTTGGTCTGTGAGTGCTTTGCCAGATGCGCAACAATTTGTAATACATTTTAACTTGATAAACAAGCGAGGTCTTACAATACGAGTAGTACGCATGCACTTTATCTGCCGAGCGTCACATGATCACGACAGAGCCAATGGGTCTTCTCTCTCTCGTGCTGTGGGATTGTGGGTAATTGTCTCCCATGCTTGGCCGTGGTTCTTACTGTGTGACCACAACATTGTGAACATGTGTATGTGTGTGCGCTGTTCTTTAGCAAGTGTACTGCAACAACGGCCCTCGTGAAGAAAAAGGTACTGTTCGAATCTGTTTAACGACCATGCAACATCACTTTTCCACGAAGGTATTCGAAAGCAAAAGCAAATGAAGTTCCTTGTTAAAGTCACACAAAAGAAAAAGATTCTGTAAGTGTTTGTGTCTGTGTGAAAAAGTCGTCCTACACAATAACGCTCCCCCCCTTCCTCCTCCTCCTCCTCCTCCTCCCCTCTCTCTCTCTCTTGTCTTCCTCACTTTTCTTCAGTCACGATTCTTTGGTAAATGTAAAGAGCAGGTTGTAGTTTTACTTTATATTTTGGATACTATATTTTTTGGTTGTGAAACGAATCCTTTATTTCTCATGGGGGGAAATTTGCTTTGATATACGAATGTTTTGATATACATCAACTTATTTCGTATATCAAGCATATCATTCCATACATTTGATGTATATCAAAGCACTTGTATATCAAAGCAAATCCCCCCCCCCCATGAGAAATAATGGATTCGTTCCACAACCAAAAAATATTCATATAAAATAATGTATCCAAAATATAAAGTAAAAATACAACCTGCACTTTACATAACAAAAGAACTAGTTCAGCGCGCTCCACCTGTAGGATTATTAAGGAACTGCAACATTTGTACGTTATCGAATGGAAACATTTATACAGTTAAGTCCAAGATTTATAAATGTTGATGATGTAAAAACGTTGCAGTTCCTTAATAATCCTACAGGTGGAGCGCGCTGAACTAGTCACACATTGGCAGGCGTCATAGTATGCTGTGTGGTAGGAGTGAATTATTTGCTAAGTTTGTCCAGAACGGTAACAACATTAACAAAAAAGCATAATAATAAAGCATAATCCCTAACACTGTGGCTAACAGTAACCAGCTAGCAGATAACACTAAGCTGTAGCTTCAATTCTCACAAGGAGGAGATAAAATAAACTTTGAGTAGGAAAGTCACATCTGTCTGCGTGTTCTTTATCATGACTTTCTACAGAGGCAAACACACAAAGCGGAAACAACAAAGCAGCGCTTCTGGCCTGTAAAAGCAGCGCCGGGCATTTTACAGACTTTATAAATGTAGTGTAGCGCTAATCACTTCTATTAACAAAACACCAACAGACACACACATTTTTTTACAGCTCATTTGTTTTGGTTTAAAATCTTGACTGTTGTTGTCTGTGTGTTCACACCATTAATCTCTCTCTCTCTCTCTCTCTCTCTCACACACACACACACACACACACACACACACACACACACACACACACATGGAAGTAAGACTGTGGTATTAGAACCCTGACTCACCCATTCCGGGCCTGCTGGAGTTGGTGGTGCTGGGAAAGATGGAAGAGGTCATAGAGGGTGAAGTGTTGGGAGGAGAGCGAGGAGTGAGGGAGGGACGAGGGGTCGCTACAGATGGTAATAGTAAACCACTATCGAACGGTTCTGAGAGAGACAGAGAGAGAAACAGCACAATTACTCTATTAATTTCCTGATAATTCATTTAAGTAACTTATTATGGGGAATACGTTTTTTTATAGTTATACAAGTGTGTGCAAAAGTGTGTATACAGTCGTGTGCCATGTTTATGTATACATACGTATACCCCATGAGACTTGTGTGTCAAGATAGCATTGTAGTGTGTGTGTGTATGTGTGTGTGTGTGTGTGTGTGTGTGTGTGTGTGTGTACCTGAGTAAAAGCTGATCTCGCTGATAAGCAGCCAGCGGTCAGAGAAGGTGAAGTGGCAACGGAGGATGTGCGCAGGACGGCCCCCGAGAGGCAGCGTGACCGTACGTGACGAGGGGTCACGCAGGTCGCTCAGGGGCACGTGGACGCTCAGCGCCGGCTCGCTCCACGGGCTCAGCAGGCTCACCTTAAACTCGCAGAGCACCTCGGAGAAGACGCGCACGCCCTGCATGTGCCTGTTGTTGCTGTGCACCTGCAAGAGACCGCGGATACCGAGCGTCACGACGGAACACTTTTAAACACGACTCGATCCGATCCCGAGTTGCACGCGAGAGCGCCGGGGCAAATTTCAGGACCACACAAACAACACTGGAACTCTTGGAATGCAGAAAATTTCTTTCTTTCCTTTTTTTTTTTGGTTTTAAAAAGTGGGAAACAATGGAGGAATTGAGGTGATTGAGAAGACACAATGGAGAGAGAGAGAGAGAGCTGATGAGATGACGACAGCAGAGAAAAATCGAAACCAGATGTAGTCACACCTCTGCCTGGAAATGAGAGGTGGGGAGAAAAAAAAAGAAAAGAAAATGAGCGAGGAAAGAAGGGGGCAAACAGGCGACTAGAGTGTAACAGGTTGGTTATTAACCCTACATGCGTGAGGTCAATTTAACTAAACACCGGTTTGCGTACATATATATATATATATATATATATATATATATATATATATATATGAAGGAAAGATCTGTTACAAAATAAACAAATCGAATGTCTGCGAATAGTCAAGGTGGATAAAATGTACAAGGTTTCATCGGGATGTCTTTTGACTCGTCACACGCGTCCTTGTGAGCTGTGTACCGGGCGTCCTGAGAGGGGAAGAAAAACGGACGCTCAAAGCAATACATTTCCCCTGCAGAAAAAAATGCAACGGGAATTCTTAGGGCCTAACTCAGGAATCTGCGCGAAGGGAAGAAGGGAGAGAGGGAGGGCGAAATCTCAGGAGGAAAAAAAAAAACAAAAACAAACAAGCGAGTGAGCGCCTCTTGCCTTGTCAGGCTGTTGGGCAATATCCGGCGCTCAAATGAAATAATGCTAGAAGCTCCAGGGAATGTGGCTGTACATAGATCATGAGCAAATGGTCGAAAGGGAAAAAAAGGTTATCAGAGCTGAGGGAGGGGAAAAAACAACAGAGAGAGAGAGAGAGAGAGAGAGAGAGAGAGAGAGAGAAGAGCTTCATGGGAATTGTGTGGCTTGTGTGAATGGAATAGTTACTGGCTGCGGAAAATGTGTAGTTGTGGCTGAGCCTGTCCTCAGTGTAGCCTCAGACTGCCTGACCAAGCTGTTCTCGCTGCTACAGACTCGAGGTTCAGCAAGTTACGTGAGTGAGTTACAATAGACTTCCTGTCTGTCAGCACGCCGATCGACAAGCTCTCCTCCGACCTCTTTCATCAACGAGGCGTTTTCACTCACTGAATGTTTTTTCTGCTTCCACCTTATAGCGTTCCTAATAAAGTGGCCACTGAGTGTAAGTGAGCGGTAGGAATGTAGGGAATGTCCATTAATAATGGGAAATGTAATACAGTGTTATGTTGGTGCTGTGGAAGAAATGATCACACACACACACAGATGCACTCAATGGACTTGCGCTAAATTGTGGCCAGCATTAGGTGTGATAGAACCTACAGTTTCAACTGTGCACACAAACACACACACACACATGTGCTCACCTGCATGGTGTGAAAGAGGCGTGGCTTCTCAAAGTGGAACTCTATGTCGACGGTGGGTTTGCCTAGCGCTTCACGGCTCCAGCCCACGTAGTCGTAACCTGGCCAGACGCGTAGCTCCTTACTTTCCGCGAAGTCGTCCCCCCCTAACACCCCATCACACAGCTGACCCAAACCTCCAAACAACACCCTGTGGAGAGAAAAAGAGAGAAACCGCAAATTAATCTGAAAGCCAATCTTATACACAACCGAAGGCAACCGAGCATACAAAGCTTTGACACAAAACACGGGCAATCCCCATAGACAAATCATCCAACAAGTCAAACACACACACACACACACACACACACACACACACACACACACACACACACACACACACACATACACAGCTGCAGCAGTCACATCTGGCCTGGGTGAAAAAAAAAAAAAAAAAAAGCCCTTAGCTCAGCTAATGCAAACATCTCAGGCCCATTAAAAACACATCTGGGAGCGCTTACACCCCACAAGTACCAGCTCTGACACACAGGGAACCTGACAGTCGGTGATGACAGTGTGTGAGGAAACTGGATGTAAAGAGGCTCGCATTTATCATGAGGTACGAAACCACACAGGATGAGGGAAGACGGAGAGCCGGACATTAGGTCAGTGTCAATTACATCACTGTGAGCGAGGATAGTGAATGAGACTGCATACGGCCGCTTGGGGAAGTTTTATTCAGTATTGCATGGACTATACTGTATGTGTAATAAGTAATACGTTAAACCTTAGGATTGTAAAAGGAATCGCAGGAGCTTTGCAACATTGACCGGCTGTTGTTTGAAGTCACCTCATCCGTCACTACCTCAATAGTGTGTGTGCGCGTGTGTGTGTGTGTGTGTGTCTTACCCTCCTTCCACGCTTCCGTCATAGATGGAGTCATTAAGATAAACAGGGGAGCCGGAAAGGTGCATGATGTGACCCATTGGTGCGGTGTAGGCCTTCAGTCCATCTAATCAAGAGAACATTGGAATAACGATAAGAGTTCACAGCACGGATTCATTGTGTAGAGTCATGAGGGGCCTGGAGCCTATCCTGGGGAACTGTAGAGTCATGGGGGCACCAACCCAGCACAAGCACAAGGCAATCGTACCAAGACTGGTGCCTGTCTTGGTACTTTAGCAGGAAACCAGACTACCTGGAAGAAACGACCCACTAAGCAAATGAACAACATGGAATCTACACACTCAGAGCGGAGACGAGATTCAAACCCTCACCCTCGAGGTGATATGCCAGGTGCTCTTGCCAACCTCTAACCTCACTCTAGTAACATTTCAGCATGTGTGCAAATAATCATTGCTACAAAGTATAGAATTGACCAGTGTTTGCTTGAATAGGTGGCAACATGCTCCGTGTGCAGAGTCACAGCTCAATCTGCAAACCTGACGGACCCCTATACGTCCAGCTGTAATCCTCTCCGTCCATGAACCGCATATCTGCCAAACCGCTCTCGTTCCCCCAAAAAAGTGAAAACGCACATCCCTCTGGACCGTTTTTTTTTACTTCTGATGCACCTCTAAATTGCACACCACAACAGTACTACCAGATGTGGCATTCAGTTCCATACATTCTTAATTCTTAAACTTAATGTAGAAATCGAATACCTGAACGGTGATTTCAGATTCCGCGTACTAATGGTACCGGACAAATGGTCGGCCAGTTATTCAAATATCTGCACGCACACACACAATGCTCTTATTTTACCGAGTACGACCATAACCAAGGACCTGCTCTTAATTCGCTCCCTTCTTTATTTTTCCATGCATCATCATCGAACATGGGCGTTTTGATTGGAAACACCAATCAACCTACAACGAGTGTATTTGGACTTTGTGAGAGGAAAAATCCACCGAACATGCAAACTCCACTCATAACTCTCAGCCCTGATGTGTGAGGTGACGGTGCTGACCACTAAGCCAGGAATACTATTAAATACTTTTGATTCTGCACCCCCCCTTTTCCTCTAATCTAGCCATGGCCCTTTCCCACCTACCCCTCAGCTCTCCCGGATCATGTGACGAATACCAACAGGGTGATGTCCTCCAAGTGAAGCCAGCCAGTGGCATCCTTTTGACCTGGTGCTTAAGCGGCATAACATACTTGGAACCAGGCGCTCGCCACCCATGACTGATTAGTTTCACTGTGATTGACAGGGGAGAGACAGTACGTCATCCCACCCACCCCATCTCCTGGGCACTGTCATGATTTGGACTCGTAATCTCCATATGATCTGATCTCATAGTATGTTACGACAGTGTTGTGGTGTCTTCCAAAACCGCACAAATTTAGAAAACCCATTATAATGTCTCTAAGCATTTGTCAGGTGCTATGGGGTATAGCATCCTGGTGCGGACCCCGTCTTTTAAAAATGTTTTTTGTTCCCTTTGGATGAATAGTGTTAATAATCTTACCACTCCACAAGCAGCCGTAAAGCTCCACCCTTAGACACACACTCATCATGCGGTCAGCCAGAGGGTAGAACCGGACCATTCGTGCTATGATTGGAGGACCCAGGTCCTTTAAAACCACATCATACGTGTTCTCGTTGCCCAAGATCACCTGAGACATACACACAGAAGTTGACATGATTTTAAATATGTAAATATACATCCCAAAATCGTAGACGCCATTTTGGAACTTGTTAAATGTTACATAAAATAAAAAAATTAAAAAATAAAACAACCCAACGTCGATGTCTATGACTGACCTCCTGGCCCCAGCGGTCCTTCCAGGTGATCCATTGACGACCGTCCCGGGAGTAATGGAGCCGGTAGCTACGTGCGAACTCCCGGCCGTGCCCATCGGCATGGCGACCTTGCGTGCCCACCAGAGACAGGAAGTGCAGCTTGTGCAGGTCCACCTGGAGATACTCTGATGGATTAGGGAACACCGGACCTAAAGGACACCACGCACCATCGCCCTCTCCTGTACTCAGCCTGTGGAACACGGAAAGGGAGCACATGACTATAATAATGTAATAACTACAATAACTATAATAATATAATAATGCCAAAGGCGCATAGAACTCAGAACCTTAAAGAACAGTGTCCCATCACCAGTCCAGGAAATCCACTACCATGTAGGTAAGAAGCTGATTATTAGCAGCAGGGTTGTTAAAGTCATCTCTACAGAGACTCTGCTGATCTTCAGGAATTAAACGTGCACATTTGGCCCCAGGTCTGGACACACTAAACTGTATGTTACTGTATATGCCGGACGAGCCACAACTATCAGGATCTTGCCAGTTGGTCTCTGGTTGGTCATGTGCAATGCTAGTCAAATGACTTTATTGTAAAAAAAAATGAGGTGATTCTTGGCCAATTTTAGTGCCTGGCTTGAGAAATCTGACTTCAATAGGATAAGTGCCAAGGACGCATATATCAATAAAGCAGGGAAAGAAGCCAAGTATAATCACTCATATTTTAAACTCAAAGGGCCAAATGTATGTATGTGAAGAAGCACAGAGCACAATGTGTTCAAGCTCGACATGTTAACTCTGCCTGGGACTGTTCCACATGTGAAGTTTGAATTGTTTTGAAAGAGTGAAAATGGTCGCTCATAGAGCTGTAAAAAGCTCAGCACTAAAGTTTTAGTAAGGGAGACATAATGCTAGGAAAGACTCTTGAGACATGCCGTCCCTTTATCCTAAAGATTATGCTCAAATAAAGTTTTACGTTATCCAGACGCCCTTATCCATAGCGACTCACATTTTCATCTCATTATACATCTGAGGGTTAAGGGCCTTGCTCGAGGGCCCAAACAGTGGAAACTTGGTGGTCGTGGGGTTTGAACCTGGGCCCATCCAATCTGTAGTCCATTGCCTTAACCACTGAGTTACCCCTGACCCGCGAAACATTATGGCCAGTATTTGTTCCCTTGGGGAACATGACTCGGCAAGACCTCTGGGGGTTGTGTTAAGGTGTGTACTGGTGGATACGTTTGGTGCTGTGGGTGGCGGGGAAGGGCGTCAGCGGATCGAACCTGTCTGGCGTATCTCATGGCTGCTCGATCTGACTGAGATCTGGGGATCTGTGCGGCGGGCTGTGGGGCACTGGGTGTTCTGGTGTCTTTCTTATCTTGGCCAAGATTTTGTTTTCAGCAAATTGAGCTTTTCTTTTGAACTGGACCAGATGGTCTAGCCTTTGGGGGCCACCCCCAGGGTCAGGGTTCGATTCCCGGCCAGGTTCGATTCCCATCTCTGTGTGCATGGAGTTTGCATGTTCTCCCCGTGCTTGGTGGATTTCCTCCCACAGTCCAAAGACATGCAGATTAGGCTAATTGGCGTTCCCAAATTGCCTGTAGCGCGTGTGTGTGAATACAGGATAAAGCGTTATAGACGATGAGTGAGTGAGTGAGGGTCAATGTGTTAATGTTTTGTGATGTTAATGTTATTGTCGATCAGTTCCGAAACCGGAACACCACTTATTCTTTTGTTCTGATAAATAATTCTATATACATAACGGCACCTATTTTTTTCCTCATATTTAACCAAAACTTTATTGATATTTGCTTCATTTTTCGTGCTGACAAATACATATGAAGGAAAGAAGAGGGTGTAGCACTTTGTGTGTTGCCATGTGTATTGTACAACATTTCCGTCCATAACACACGAATCACAGAACGCAACAGAATCCGGGTGCGGACAGCTCCGTACATTAGCCTCATACTTTCTTAATGTCTGGAAAGCTCTAGTGAGGCATGACTGTTCTGACTGTAGATGATCTGAGGCTGAAGTGCAATAATAATCCTGACGGAAACGCAGCTACACTTTCGTTACCCGACGCCCTGCGCATATAGATGATGGATTTCCTACGCGCTGCCAAGACCTCACACTACAGTACCATATGTACACACCTGGTGTGAGGGCCTGCTGAGGAATAAAGCATGCTAGAACCGACAGAACAATATTAAAGGGGCCATTGAGAAACGTGTCACTGTGGCGGTAATTCATTATGAAGCGGCTGCGATCCAAGTGATACTTAGCGGAGACTTTCCACATAGTTTCCATCTTCCTCACCGTCGCATTTATTTCAGTGTCGCTTCTTGAAGGGTAGAATTATACGTGTGCTAAGACTATGGCGTACCCCGAGAGATAGAAACCTGTCACTGCTGTGTGTATGAAAGAAACAGCTTATGCAGACCAAATGTGAAAGCGGGATGAGTAGTTTCAAAGGCATTTCATAACTGAGGCATGAAATTTATTATCAGGATGTTTAATACCGAGCTTTGATTTTTGAGTTTTAGTGCTCAGACTTTCATGGTGGCGGGTGCACCGTGTCCAGACGCATAACGGTGCATCGCTATCAATCAATCAATCTCTTCTACTTAAAATACAAGTGAGAGTTTTACATTGTTCTGTATCCCACCCTGTAACACACTACCTCACTGGTGGAGACCCTGAGAACGTTCCAACAACCACATGATCCCTGTAAGGCCATGTAAATATCCGCGGCTGACTTACACTCTTATATGAGCTTAATCGCAAACACATGACCGGCATATCCGCCAAGGACGCACACACACACACACGCCCGCGCACACACAGATCCCCCCCAACGCCCACCCCCCGCCACCGAGCCACCCGCAGACCAGACTAAAAGATCTCTCTTAAAATAATAAAGGAGTGTGCGTGTGTTTTTTGGCCTGCGCCCTGTATCGAGTAAGTCTACCCTAGACAGTCAGTGCAGTAATGCCATTACCTAATGTGCTATATCAGGATACAGCTCATTACTAACATCTCACGTAATGCAATAGTGTCGCTTGACATGATTTATAGAGAGCACAACACCCACACACACCCTCTCTCGCACACACACACACACACGCACACGGAGATGCTTACCTGCCATGTTTGGCCTCGGTGGAGTCAGACCAGGCACTGGATGCTGAGATGTCAGAATCTGGAATCGTTCCGTCTTCCATGCCGAGTGCATAACGACACTTAGCTGGGGGTGCGAGACATGAAAAAACGATTAATCATCTCCATCATCAATCAATCAAAAAAATAATAAAATCCCAGAAGATCTGGACCGCGTGGTTCATGGTCAACAATTATACCAACAAGTGGTACCTCGGCATATGAATTTGAGAAGTTTGCGAATTCTCACCTTAAGAACTGAAATTGCGCACGAAATTTGCGAGGCATTTTCCATTTAGGAGGGACCGATCCGGTCATGTGTACATCCGTCTGCGCATGCGTCTGGGAGCCGTTTAAAACTTGTTTTGGTCTTTGGAAAGCCAAGCAAAGCAGGTCCACATATTTTTTTGTGGATTATTTTGCATTTTGTGCACGATTTAGTGAAGACGCAGCACCACGCGTATAAAATTATAAAATCAAGGAATTATAGAATCAAGGTTAAGTGAGGTTTATTTCATATTTTCCTTTCAAAATGTTTTGATGGTTTTCATATGATAATAGTGCTGGACATGATGATATTGGTAATATTTTTGACCGGCTGGAACGGATTATCTGCATTTACACTGTTTCCTATTTAAAAATGTGTTTCGACTTACTGTACGACCTCGCCTCTGGAATGGATTACATGTGTATCTCGAGGTAACACTGTACCTGCTCAGTCATCTCAGTTCGTTCATTAAAAGTGAAAAGCTGAGTCATACGGTCAGATGCTGCTCTGCCTCTTTGTAGGCTGACTTGGTGGGTTTGAAAGCGTTTACACACACTCACCATCCACTTTATTACCACACCTGGACATTTGTACTGTTATCTAACCAGCCAGTCAAGTGGTGGCAGTGCAACACAAAAACATCCTGCGGATATACAGAAAAACATCATTGACATGCAGATGTTCTTAATCAAGCAGCGAGTGTGTGCACACTGACACCGAGTCATTTCAAAACACAATCCGGTTAATCCCCTACAGTACGTACGACCAGTCGAGTTACAAACTTTCGAAGATACGAACATGTGTTCAACCAGGAAACTTAGATCACATGACCCCTGTACATGATCACACGCATGCTGTGTGCAATGATGAAGCTGATCCGATAAGATGTGCGTTTACATGCTCCGGGCTTTAATCAGAATGCAGCATTTTGGTTTTGCCATTGCACAAAGTGGTTCTGCTCGCTGCGAAGAGTTTGGATTTTTCACCCATGATACCACCATTTTATACTCAGACCCATACACATTCTGAGCATCAGATCGGTGAAATCGGCTCTAAAATAAAGGATGGCTGGCGGATGTTTCTACCACATCTGAAAATAATTCATCGGTAGTGTTCAAACCGCTGTTTTGTTTTGATGTCCTACAACGATTTCACGAAGCTGAAGCAGATTTGGTCTTGCGTCATTCTGTGATCATTAGTTCACTGAATAAGGATCATTGTCTCGTGAACTCGGAAATAAGGCAACACACAGCATCCATGCATTCTTAAAATATTCACAATGCAATCAAACCTAGGCAGTCGGTTTGTGTGTGTGTGTGTGTGTGTGTGTGTGTGTGTGTGTGTGTGCATTCACATGGAGGGAGGGGACTCAGTTGCTCTCCATGAGTAACTGAATAAGAATGTTATGGATGGGGGACAAATTCTGCCCCTGCTGCAATGCATGCACACACACACACACACACACAGACACAGACACACACACACACACATGTCTCTATATCATTACATCATCTCTCTGCTCGCACTAAACCTCACTCATCCAGTCATGTGCACTGCTCGGTGTCCCCCACACCCCCTCCCCCTGCCACTCTTTAGGGGGTGAATCCCAATCCAAGCCTCTAGGAAAAAAAAAAGAGTCCTCACCACATTTATGGCCGTGATAAAGGATTATGTAGTTAAAGTGTACACAGCGCATTGAGGAAACGACTCGGTCAGATGTTCCTGGTGAGAGTTTTCAGGATGAATGCACAAGCTGATTATATGAGTAATTCCACTGCTGACTTTTTTTTTTTTTTTAACCTGCAGCAGTGAACGTTGTTTTGTAGCCTCTGAAGACCCTGGAGTCTTCCTCAATGTCTGCACTACGGACACTGTGACTAATAGAGGGTGTCGAAGCGTTTGGCGTTTGGGACAATCCTTAAGACTTTCTCACTTTCCCGGATGTAAGTCGTTTGAACGACGACGTCTCATTGTTCGGCGGAGAGTCATGCATTTAGTGTTATTACTCACTCGGACTATCCGCTAGCACGGATCCTTCCTACGGGCGGGGAATAAAATGAACGGGAGGAAACCTCATTCGGATTTTCCATTCGCAGGCGAACAGTCGGTTCGTATCTGAGCTTCATCAAAACCGCACAACTGAGAATGATGTTTTCGTCTCACTCGAGTAAGAGGGACAGATTCAAGACTTTAACACGACGGATTCACTTCTCCCAGGTCTGGATGCACAATTGGCAAAATTTAATTTATAAGTGCAAGAATTCGCGCGAGCTCACAGACGCCCCTGATTGGCTGTAGAGCCGAGATTAATGTGGGAGCACTAAGTACCTCTCATCTCATCTGAGAGAGCTCGGCCAATCAGCTCTCTCTAGACCTCTAGAGGTTACAGCATCACCCGGGAATCGAACTCGCGACCTCCAGACGATAGGGCGAGCGCTTTACCACTGCGCCACTCGGAGGCCTGATGATGCACTTCCGATGAAGAAATGAAGACAGCGGTACAGCGGTGGCTCACAGCTCGGCCTAAAACATTTCTTAATGAGGGAATACGAAAGCTTGTTGACAGATGGACAAAGTTTTTGAAAAGCAAGGACATTACATCGCAAAATGATATATTTGTCTTTAAAAAAAAAAAAAAAGTTCATTTAAATGAGATTCACAGCCAGACTGTGGATCATTTTTGCCTCATCCTTGTATAAACTGATGTTACGAGATGATTTCCTCCTTTAGTGCAGTGACTTCTCTGGTATCAGATATTAAAAATGTTTTCAAAGTCAAGTGATTATAGGTCTGGTTCTATTTTATATCTGTAGACATTTCTCGGTCTGAAATAAGATGTAAAATTTAAAGTTTCATAATAGAAAAAAAACACAGATTTTTTGAGCCACTCTGTATAAATAAAATTAGTGCTGCACAATTAATTACATAGAAATCGAAATCGTAGCCGGGAAAGATTAATCTGGTGCATTGATTAATTGGAGGCACTTGCGGGCATCATGACAAATGAGAAAAAGGAGTCAGAGAGACAAGAAATAACAGACGCTGTCACATATTACTTAGCGAAGGTTCTGGTGGCTGTTTGGTTAAAGAGAGACTTCAGAAAGTAATAAACACATGAAACTGAAAATATAATATTATATAAAATGCCTTTGTGCAACTACTTCCAGTGCCGTTATTTGTTTTTAGACATTATGAGTATGAATAACTAAGTGGTCCATTTACTTGTTTAAATCGCAATCACAAAATGTGTCAAAATAATCACTATGTGATTTATTTATTATTTTTTTAATCAAATCGTGCAAGTTTTTGTCTCCATCGCCCTTCGGACCGAAGCTCAAAACACCGTCTGCCTCATCCGCATGCTGTACTATAAGAAGGTTACGGTTAATTCAGCTCTAAAAGAATGAAACGGTGCTGACAATATTTTAATAAGCTTTTTGGACGAGCAGAATCCTTCCACTTCCTCCCAGGCCACGCGGTATGGGCCGCATCGCTGCCAACATATTAATAACAAAAGTTAGTACAGTAGTTTTAGCATGCCACTGAAGGATTTTCGGCTTCATTAAACTTGTGGCCTTTTATTCTTTCCTTTTATGTCATATTCATTTGTTTTCTCCCTGTGCCCGGTGGCTTTTCTCCCAGAGTTCAAAGTCGAAGATGCAGTCTAGGTTGATTTGCATTTGCAAGGTTGGTGGTTCGAGCCCCAGCACCACCAGGTTTCCGCTGTTGAGCCCTTGAGCGAGAGGCCCTTATCCCATTCTGCTCCAGGGGGCGCTGTAGCGTGACTGACCGTGTGTTCTCACCCCAGTGATGTGTGAGAAAAACATTGCACTCTGCTGTATGACACATGTGACAAAGAATTGAATCGTATCTTATATCTAAAGTGTGTGATTCGGTGTGAGGATGTGTGTTGTGCCCTGCGATGAGTTGGCGCCTTATCCGTGGTATATCCCGCCTTGTGTCCCTAGAGCCCCTCGCAAACCTACACAGAAGAATTTAACGGATAAACACAAACACGCCAGATGGACTCGTCAGCATGTGAGCCGTCATAGGACGCGCAGGTTCACAGGTGCTGTGAGGAGCTCAGCAGCGAGAGGGAGAACGAAAACCTCGTTCCATACTTGTGAGCACGATTGAGGCTTTGAGTCCACTTTCATAAATTCAGTCTGACACACAAGTAATGGCTGCGCAGGACGACTGCTTCTCCTTACCCGAGTCAAAATGCCACTCGTGCTCCTGTGCCGTCGTCGAGGAGAGCAGGAGGGCGCCGAGGACGAGACGCAACATCGGCTGCAGCCGTGTTGCCATGGCAACAGCGACACACCTGGTTACCTGTCTGGATTGACTGCCCCAGACATGCCTAAGAGAGAAAGAGAGAGAGATACAAGTGTTTAATACTAGTCATGAATTAGGACTATGTGCACGAGCGAACCACGTGTCTGTGTGCAAAACGTTCTCTCTGTGCTTGGTTGGTTTCGTCTCACAGTCCAAAGACATGCTGTGTAGGCTGGCTGTCATATCGTGTGTGTGTGTGTGTGTTTGTGCCCTGTCATGGTTTGGCGAAACATCCGGTATGTACCCGACCTCGTGTCTCAGAATTCCCTCCTTCAAAAGGATAAGTGGTATCTAAAATGGATTAATGAATGAATGAAACATGACCGGGTGTGCTGTTATAGGAAAATAAACCGCAACGAGGTGGCGTGATAAGCCATGATGCAAAGTGTTCCCATCCTAAAGTGGATTACAAACCGCGGTTGGATTCTTCAATCTGACTGGTCTGCATTATGTGTGTATTGGACAGTAAAAATGGCTGCAACGTGAATGATTAAGTAATAAAACTGCACTCGTTCAGATTTAAGGTATTGGTTCTGTATAATAACAGCTCGTATACAGAGCGAACATGCCACATAATCTAAGACTTAAGAACTGAAATTTGAGAAGCATTTTAGTGAGGTGTGATGCGTATTTATTTAATATTTTAATAGTTTTTATCAGATTCTTTGTTTTTGGTGATATTTTGATGGCTGGAACGCATTATCTGCATTTACATTATTCCCTATGAGAAAATGCGATTCGCAATAGGAAATTTCGCCTTAAGAACGGAATAAATTCGTAAGCCGAGGTACCACTGTAATACATTTTTAATACATTTTATTTTTTGTTTAACAAAGCAAAATGTCATTATGTTTATGTTCAGAGACATTTAACGTTAACACAAAGAATTTGATTATTATAGCTGTACAAAGCTTTAAATCTCATTGACAGGGATTTCGATAGAACACAATTGCATACTGTAAAGCTAACTGTTGTTGGTCTTTCGGCTGTTCCCACTGAGAGGACCAACAGATCCGCACAACAACTTGGCACAGGTTTTACGCCGGACGCCCTCCCTGACGCAACCCTCCCATTTTCTATCCGGGCTTGGGACTGGCACTGCATCCAGTGGCTGGGGTTTGAGGCATTGGCTGGGAATCGAACCCGGGCCTTCCACATGGCAGATGAGAACCCAACCACTGAGCCACCGATGCCCCCATACCCTAAAGCTACCTGGCTTTTAATAATAGAGAGAAAACCTTCTCAGAAAGAGTCAGCTCTTTGTAACTGAATAACGGAGGACTTTGCACTTTCCAGTTTCTCGGTAGATTGAAAAACACTTCTTTGTATTATTAACCTGACGAGAAAGGGAGAAAAAAACGAGAACCCAGTAAGGAAAGCTGTTTATTTGACTCACTTGGAAAAAATAGATAATGCTTCAATGCATTCCTAATATGCAAGTAAAAACCATAAAACGGTATTCAGTACAGAACAAGTAGTACTCTGTATTCCACAGAAATAGTAATCCTTGTGTGTGTGTGGGGTTCATTTAAGCAGCAGGAACAGGTGATGTGGCCTCGTTGCATTCGAAACTCGCAGCCTTGAACATTTCATTAATTAAGCCGAGCACCTCTGCTTGCCTCCCCTGAACGCGACGGTGTGTATTCATCCTCCCGCATTGTAAACACGCCCTTGTACGCGCGTTACGCTGTAATTACACAGCGCACCATCTGCTCTCCTGTCTCAGTCTGGTAACACGGACGTCAGTGAAGCTTCCTCGACAGTGGCACTGATTAATAGTTAGGTGCTTCCCTATTCCCCAAAACACACACACAAAAACTGACTGTAGACAGACAGAGAGAGAGAGGGGTGGCGGGGGGGCGGGGGGGTGACAGTTGTCGCCGTGGAGAGTCGAGGGGTTGTTGTGGAGCCTCTGAAGGAGGCAGCTGACGCACAGCTGTGCAGGCACAAGGGCGGACCGAGTGAGAGAAAGAAACCAGAGCGAGGTGTGGAAAAGGAGCAGCGAGCAGCGTTCACTGTTATGGAATACACTGAGAAGGGAAGCATGTAGAGATCCCTGCTTAATGGACGCCGGGGTGTTTGAACGGGTGCGTGTGAGCTTGCGCGCGTATAAGCAAGTGCAGCTGTCTTGTGCCAGAGACAGGCGGTGGCCAACACACACACACACACACACACACACACACACACACACACACACACACACACACACACACACACAGGATGCAAGTGTATCCAACACTCGGAGAACAGGCAGCGAGAATATGTGGAAAGCGGGAGCCTCGTGAATCAGCGCTGAAATGCAAGCTGTGCATTTATTACCGTTGGCTCACTGATTCCTCGCACATCCGCTAACAATATGGTCGGCTATTAGGGAGTAACCCTGGCAACCCATTACCACACTCAATGGGCCAGATCCACGAAACACAGAAAAGGATTAACCTCTATATGGCTTGATTAGCGCCTCTGTTTTTCCACTGGACAATTAAGCAGAGACAAACTGAAAGAGAATGAGAGAGACAGAGGACGGAAACGAAGAAATCTGGACAGGGGAGAAAAAAAAAAAAAGACGTTTGAAAGAAGCCTGACGAGTCACCACAGGGGAACTGAAAAGTGAGCCTCAATGACCTGAAGCGAAGCGATGAGACAGGCTCGGAGACGCTCCAGCTATGAGTCAAAATGCTTTTTTGTCCCCGTGCCCTAAGACACACAGCAACAATACAGCTGTAATGAGTTCACTGCTTAGATGGCGAGTCTGCCAAACAGCCTCCACCTATGCAGCTTTTCAGCGCCAAGAGGCCCGCCGGGGGAAGAGCTTCAGGAATGATCTGGGATTTGGAACAGCTGCAGGACTACGCTCGGGTTCGGACGCAATAACACACCCCGACACATCTCGGCTCGCGCTCCAAATTCATTTCTGGGGAATTTCAGAAAACTCTGCGGTTTTATTTAGCCAGTAAACATTCGAAGGCACAAAGCTGGATAAATGCCACACAAAACAAGGACTTGAGGACACATTAGGGCTTTCCCCAACTAAACCTTAGAGTTGGTTTACCAAAAAGTCAAACTAATGAACCCTCCACAGAAAACCGTATTGGACCGCAGACAAACACTTCACTATAAGTATAACTACTATACTTCAGTTCAGATGTTGCTTCTTTCTGTAGTTTATAGTTTAGTGAAATGCTCAGGATTACACAATTTATGAGGGCTGTCCAGAAAGTAATGCAAAAGTAGCCTTAACTTTTTTTACTGGACGCAAGTTGTTCACATGTTGGGAGAGTATCTCTTCCTCTATACCAACTCAACTCAACATAGTCTTATTCCCAAGATATCCATTTGTGCCATCTTCGAACCCTCTTTGAAAATCCTCTCTGTCGCAGCTGATGGTCTCCCACTGTGCTACAGAATGTTTACGGACAGGACACCTTGGACAAGAGCAGTGTGCACAGATGAATGAAGAAGTTCAAAGCTTTGAAGACGAATCACGCAGTGGGAGACCATCAACTGCGACAAAGAGGATTTTCAAAGAGGATTCGAGAGTCGGGTTCGAAGTTGGTGCAAATGCACAGCTTGTGATGGAGACAACATGGAGGAGTGATAGCTTTGTGTAGGGGAAGAAGTACAACCTCCTTCACTTAATGTTACGCTCACTTTTGATACAGCCCTCGTCTGATCCGCACAACAACTTGGCACAGGGTTTATGCCGGATGCCCTTCCTGACGCAAACCTCCTGTTTTACCCAGGCACTGCATCGAGTGGTTGGGGTTTGAGCATTGGGTGGGAACCGAACTCGAAATCTACCACTGAGCCACCAGTTCTCAAAAACATGAAAATTATTTTGTGCAACCGGACAGTGCAGCCAGGAGTTCTGACTGTAGCATGAACGATGTGTCACTCTAAACGTGATCGATTGAATACACTATTGTTTCTATAGTAACAGTTCATACACTGGAACAGGTATGGTGGCCAGTTCAGTTGCGTATCAGGATTCTTTTGCGTGTCAACTTGTGTATTGCCGCACTGACTCCTTAATCGATTTTTAACATTTAATTAAAATTTTTTTACCCCGGTCAAAAGTGTAGACACACCTTCGAACTCCATGGTTTTTCTTGATTTTTATTTCTTCCAACACTGTAAAGCAATGCTGAAGGCGTCCAAAATATGCAATAATCTCCTTTGAACAGTTGATATTTAGATGTCTGCTACTTATGCCTTCATAACGGCTCTAATCTGAGGTTCTATCAATTGGCGATTTCTCTAAATGAACTTCTCCTCAGCAGCAGAGGTAGAGTAAGTTTTGGTCTTGCTTTCCAGGGATGGTCTTCATGAGAGCCAGTTTCACAACCGCGGTGGGTCCTCCGTGTGTCAATATTTACACACTCATTCACACTACGGGCAATTTGGGAACGGCCAATTAGCCTAATCTGCATGTCTTTGAACTGTGGGAGGAAACCCGGAGGAACCCAGAGGAAACCCACAGAGCATGGGGAGAAGATGAAACCTCCACTCACACAGACCCCGAGGTCGGAATGGAACCCGGACACTGGAGGTGCAACCAGATGAACATGAAGCAGGCGCAAAGCATAAATCTTGAAAAGCTACACTTCCACTAAGAACATCCTGTTATAGCTGCTTCATATAGTTATTTAAGAGTGTGTCGGTAATTTTGTCTTTTTTAACTGAACCCACCGAACCCCAATACAAACCCTAGGACAGAGGGCAGATCTAGATTCGACCTGACGAATCTGAGTAGGATTTGACATTCAGGTTTTTTACTTGGCACGCCATCTGCCTTTATACATAGTGCCCCGGGTTCCCGAGGTTGTCTCACATAAACACATTAACACACTGCGTGAAAAGAATTCAGCTGACACCTCATGCCCACGCAAATCAGCCCCTACGGCAGGACAGGCGCCGTCGCAACACAGTTTTCCTCAGCAAGAAGATAAAAACGTAGGACTAGATTCAGCCCTCCTTTATTGTGGAATAAAACCCCTGTCTGAAATTTTTAGTTCCACCCAGACATTATTAGTGTTTGGTGGGGAATTAGGTGTACTGTTCATCATGTGCACTTCCTCACGTCCTCACGTCCATAAACTCACATTCTTTCATCCGTGTGCCATAAAACGGTATTGAACTCATCTGAAGAGCATACACGAGTCGGCCTTAAACAAACATTGAGAGGCAGCAGCCCATCAGGTACAATTAATCTTGGCAATCCTACCGCGCTGTGCTACTACTTTTTAATAGAAATAGAAATTCCTTTAAGAAAGAACATCGAAGATGCCTCGTACATGAGGTTCTTATTACTGTAGATTTGACAGGCTCTTACTTAGAAAAGACAAAGACCAATATAAGATGCTCATCATTTAATAATAATAATAATAATAATAATAATAATAATAATAATAATAATAATTCCATTATTTGTGAGGTGTACCTTATAGCACAGTGAAATGAATTTCATTCTCTATTAGGTACACCTTTGTTGGTACTGAGTTGGACCCCTTTTGCATTCAACAAGTTGCTGGAAACTTTTTTTAGAGACTTTGATCCGTATTGACAGAATGACATCACACAGATTTGTCCTGCATCCATGATGCGGATCCACCACATCCCAAAGGTGCTCGGTTGCAATGAGATGTTATTTGAGTTACTGATGCTCTTCTACCCGCTCGAACCAGTCTGGCCATTCTCCTCTGACCTCTGGCATTAACAAGGCATTTTCACCCAGAGAACTGCCACTCACTGAATATTTTCTCTTTGTCAGGTTTCTCTTTAAACCTTAGAGATGGTTGTGAGTAAAAAATCCCAGTGGATCAGCAGTTTCAGAAATACTCAGACCAGCCTGTCTGGCCGCAACAACCATGCCGCGTTCAAAGTCACTCAAGCCACCTTTTCTCCCCATTCTGATGCTCTGTTTGGACTCTAGAAGATCGGAATGCATAAATGCATTTAATAGATTAGATATTTGCATTAACAACCATTTCAACAAATGTACCTAATGGAGTGGCCGGTGGATGTATGTGGGGGGAGAAAAAAAGCGAGCATAATTCATAGGGTCGCAGTTAGTTTCCCGGGTGATGCTGTAACCTCTCGCAGCCGGAAGATCTAGAGAGAGCCGATTGGCCGAGCTCTCTCAGAGGGGAGGGATGAGAGGTACTTAGTGCTCCCCCATTAATCACGGCTCTACAGCCAATCAGGGGCGTCTGTGAGCTCACGCAAGCGGAAGGAGCGGATAGTACTTTTAATTATAAGAAAAGTATTTGGCCAAGCCTGCAATGACATTGTATCCAAATACTGTACATATACTGCATTTCAATACTGAGTTGGTCTATCTTTTGCAGCTATAAACAGCTTCCACTCTTCTTGAAAGGCTGTCCATAAGATTTTGGAGTGTTTCTGTGGGAATTCGTGCCCATTCATTCTGTAGAGCTTTTATGAGGCCAGGCTCTGATGAGAAGGACGAGAAGGCCTGATTCGTTCATCCCAAAGGTGCTTGAGATCAGGGTCTTTGTTAGGGCCAGTCAAGTTCTTCCACACCAAACTCATCAAACCGTGTCTTTATAGTCCTTGCTTTGTGCACACAGGTATGTAGGAATAGAAAAGGGCCTTCCCCAAACAGTTGCAAGAAAGTTGGAAGCAGAGTATTGTCCGAGATGTCTTGGTATGCTGAAGCATTAAGATTGCCCTTCACTGGGGATAAGGCGCCTGGTTGGAACACCTGAATACAATAATTAACAGGTCTGGCCAAATACTTTTGTATCCATACAGTGTATTTAATTGGTCTATGTTGCTTCATACAACTTGCACCCAGGACTCAGGTGAAGCATCGAGCATGGATGAAAATCCTGCATTGAGTTTTGTAGGAGTGAGAGTAGCACGAGGCAGGCAGGAAGAGCAAAAGAAGGATAAGAATTCTGGACTTCATGCAAATGAGTGCAAATATCACCAGACTGCGGCCAATGAGTTTGATTTATGTGCCGGGGGTCTAATTATGAGACACATCCGCTGCCAAGTCACGCTCAGAAATCAGCACAGCGCAGGCCTGATTGGGCAAAACTCAATGGTGGTGAACTGCTAATGAAGGATACATTTCACCTCAACTGAATATAGCGTTAGGTAGATAAGCCAAACAGAATTAAAGGAATACCAAGTTAAAACTTAATGCCTTAAGAAATCTGTCTTACAGATAAACATTACATTTATATATTTAGGCATTTGGCAGATGCTTTTATCCAGGGCGGCTTACAAAAATGATTTGAAGTTTCCGTCACTGGATAGATCCTTACACTAGTTACTAGTAGCGTCAATCATACACTGTTGGGATGCTTAACAAATTAACCCAAATATCTAAAAAACAAAGAATCTTTTGAATACTACAATCTTACTAGTTAACACTCTTGAGTTGTAAACATGCAGTAGAGAAACATTTCTTGGAGAAGAAATGTCTTGTTGATGAGTAACAGGAGCTCATAATTAACCTCTGGTTACAACCACGCTGAGCAGAACAGCATCTCAGAGCTCACGCGTCAAACCTTCGAATAAGTTCAGCTGCAACTGAGAACAGGAATCCGAGGCTACATTGCGCACAAGATTGGACAAAGACTGGGCCGTGTTCTTCTGTGAGTCTGTGCCCATGGAGCCTTAGGTCTTCCTATGAAAGTATACACAGATTTCGTGACCAAGCTCAGTAGGTGCTTGTAATGACCATGCCTTATAAGGGAACAGTTCCGGCAGTTGGCGAAGTGAACAGGATTGCACTAATGACCTCAGTGACTAAAGGTCCTGGCTAATTTCCACAACCTGTTGGTGAAAATGAGTCATTAATGTGTGAATCGCTGTTTGATGGTTGTTTCAGTGCACATCGACATTAGCAGACACCCATTACTCTGATCACAGGAGCATCTAGTTCGCTTGCGGTGATCACACACACACACACACGTTTGAGGCATTAATCAGGCTTGTGTGCAGCACACAGTTTAACTACTGCCTTCATCTAATCCCTTCATCACAGTCATTCTAACTATCTGAAAGCTCTTTGTTTGTATGCTACAGCACAGCATTGCTGGAGTCGTATAGCTCTAGGCCTATTGTACAACTTCCATGTCAACGTAAAAACCCAAAGCGTTATGAAAACATTTCTTTTTGTTTATCTGAGGTTATGGTGAGGATGAAGATCTGGAACATGTTTATTTTTAAAAAAAATTATGTTTCAGAAAGGTCAAATTACAGGCCTGCATCAAGAAAATTCCTGTAATTACACAAATTTTATTAGCAAGTACTAACGGGAGTCAGTAATCACTCCATAATCAATCCTTAGTTTGAATAAACAAATGGATGATTGGCTAACAGTCAGGTTAACCGCACGGTTCAATGCTTCTTTGATACTTTTCAAGCCTGTCATTCAAAAACGAATCAAAATTGAGATGCATATGAGTACGTTACCCCAGGCCTTGGTCGTCATGAGTTTTCCTGCTTGTGAGTACAATGCAAGTATTTGGGGTCAAATTCCACAAACCTCATTCCATGCAAAAAATGCACTGAAACTCATATCAACCTTGTAGTCCCACTGAGATCAATCAAGTTGGGATCTTTCAAAATTACATTAGAATAAAGGTTATCATTTTCTTTTCCAGTTCATTCCGCGCATGTTTATACGGCTAGTTCTAGTTAGCCATATAGCTAACTAGTCCTGGTTTACCATACACCTTGACTGCACACACCAGTAGCTCGGGTGCATAGAAAAAAAAAGAAAAGAAAAAAAAGACGCAACACGGCGATTAAAATAGACTTCCATTTTTATAACTGATCATTTGAAATACACAGAAAATCAACCGATTAGTGACTACAATCGATGATTGGCTGATCAATAGTAAGAACTGACCTTTATTAAAACTTGGAAGGACAGAGCTGAACCATGTGGTCTGAAAAAATTGTCATTGAAGTCATAAAAAAGTTGATCACTGCTATGTTTAATGGTGAAACTAACAGCAGTTCCACACACACAAAGTAAGAATTCACAGGATTGGGACTAAACAGCTGTGTGATCATAAGTAGGGCTGAAACGATTCCTCGAGTAATTTGATTACAAAAATGATCGAGGCAAAATCTTCTGCCTCGAAGCTTCCTTTAATTAACTTTAAAAGATTGTGTTATGTTTTTGCGCAATTATTTGTTTGGCGTGACCCAGCGCGCTTCCGGATGCAAGCCGCCAGTAAACACGGATGAAGAAGGAGCGCTTACGTCACACACAAAGCGGAAGGAGACGCAAACAGTTAGCTGGGTATTGATTTGAGGGAGCGCTCTGTTGCGGGCTGTAAAGCGGAAGGCAGCGATAAAATTATATTAAAATCTATTTTAAAGTGTGCCTTAGTTTTTTTGATACTTAAAGTCATTTAAAATACCTTTTTTTTTGTTTTTGCATCTGAGAAAAGGCTTTAAAATAAGAATGTATGGCTGTAATGCACTTAATTCATCTCAGTCAACTTTAAGCTATTCCTTGTATTGTGAATAATGACAATGTTTATTTTTGATAAAATGCTGTATGCATTAAATAATAAAAGTTGATGTTTTTACTAAAAATAAAATCAACTAATCTTTGTTTCTCTTATATATTTTACATTGCAGTTTAAATAAGCAAAAGTACATTTTATCCGATTACTCGAGTAATCGGTTACATTTTTGGAAGAATACTCGATTACTAAAGCATTTGATAGCTACAGCCCTGGTCATAAGAGAAACAACTATTTACTGAGACAAATCAGACAAAACCCCTGTTTTAATTTCCTAGAAAGCAAAAAGTCTGTACTTTGGAGCAGTGGAAAAACATCATGTGGTCTGATGAGCCCAGACTGATCCTATTTCAGAGAGATGGGTGTGTCAGGGTAAGAAGGGAAGCACATGAAGCGATTAACCCATCATGCACATGATCTGCTTCATTTGGACAGGTCTAGGCTCAGCATAATAATAATAATAATAATAATAATAATAATAATAATATGAAGTCAGCTGATGACCTGAATGTACTGAATGACCAGGTTATCACATTTTCGTTTCTTCCCTGATGGCAGGGGTGAATACCAGGACTCAAATCATTTTCACACAGATTTCTAAAGCTAACGGTGGTCAACCAAAAATCTTAAAGTTACATTATGCATACATTACATTTGCCCTAAAATTTAACAAACACAATGTGGGAGTGTGTGTTGTGTGTCAATACCGTTATTACTATTGTTTCAGTATTACTGCCTTGGTTCCGCTCCTCTGAATACCTCGCTCACTCTTCAACACGTGCACTCTGACCTTTCCTGGAGATTCACATCCTCACCTCCAGCATGCATGCTCTGTGACGCTCGCTGGTCTTTTATGTAAGAGGACATGATTTTTATGCCAAGCAATGACTTCAGTGTGTCTCATTTTAATGGCGTGACTCAGGCATCCGGCCGAGCCGACCTTCAGTGAGGATTCTGCGTGAGTAGCAGGAAGACTAAGAGTTACTCATGTTCGGAGCAGAAATAAAGAGCGAGCGCATGGAAGACGAGCATAATACGAGGAAGCCTGACTCATTCTAAATCGGCCGAGAGGAGGGGGGAAAAAAAGTGGTACTGAAATGGGAGACAAAAACAAACAGTGTTGACTGGACAGGGCTCGCAGTTTCAGTTAAACCCTGCATCCCTGTGCTGTTACAAAATGAGATGCACCCTGACATGACATGATTCACGAAAGTAAAAAGGAAAGAGAGGATGCTGGGGTGAATCATGTTTCCTATTGATTTCTGATGCCACGGTTTCTACTTTGCTACCAGCTACGCTTTCGGCCAAAACACAGTACTGGTGCTGATTTAATTTTTTTCATTTTGTGTATATATATAATTTTCTGAAGTTTATGCATCATGGAAGTGCTTGCTTGCTTTCCTGTTATAAATGATTCATATTTCTTCATAAGTATCAATGCTAAAATTGGTGTAAGCTTCTAGAAGCATATGACCGAGGAAAATGTTGCTTAAATAGTTTTTTGGTAAAAGCATAAAAAGCTAAAATATCTGTAGTGTCTGTAACCATGTTGAATTCATGATGCAATATCTTTTTATAAATGATGTGTTTTAGAATAATGCACTTTTTTTTTCAGGTTTATGTGGAATCTAATTTGGCCAAGTTTCATCTGAATGACAGTTAAGACCGTTAAAAGATTTGAATTCAAAAAAGTTACATACACTACATGAAAGAGAATGAAATTGTGTTAGCAAATGTTTTTCTTTTTAAGTAATAAAAATATAAATGTGTATGCATATTCATAAACGAAAAAAATGAAGCATGGAACGGGAGATGAGAAGCATTAAGTATTATTCAAGTCAATCCAATTCAATTTTATTTCTATAGCGCTTTTAACAAGGGTCATTGTCTCAAAGCAGCTTCACAAAAATGAAGTATTATGAAAAATGGTGTTAAACGATCCTATCTGAAAATTCACTTCTTCGCTATGTTTGGCTGAGAATGGAAGAACCATAACATAAAAAAGGGAAAGAAAACCTCAATCACAGTTTTCTAACATAAAATAGTGTAAAAAAAAAAAAAAAGTGATACAAAAAACAATAATTGTAAAAATGCAAATTCAGATGTATGTTCAGGTAGCAGGGAGTGCAGGTGTGCGCGGACAGTTTCTGCATTCTGAGCAGTCGAAACAGTCATATGCAAAAGACAAACTGTGGTCGATACTAACCGTCATTATTCACCATGGGAAAAATAGCGGCATTCGAGACGAGCAGGTCTGCGCTTGTCCTGATCTTCAGCGCTGGTAATAAGTTCGCACCTGCTTTCTGACAGTTCCCACAGCACACTTGTGCTGCTTGTAACGGAAAGCTACATTTATTGCTTTTCCCACACACCAGTGTTTCAGCTGACGCACACACAATTTTGGATTCCTTACTTTGCAAATCCTGACGTGGTACACACACACACACACACACACACACACACACACACACACACACACACACACACACACATAACTCATAACTGACTGTAACGGTTGGTCTGTTTAAGCTATAACATGTCTGGTCTTTGAACTAGGAAAGAAAAAAATATATATATATATATATATATATTAATATATATCCCCACATGCAATGCTTCTGCTTGTATTGGAAAGGGAACATTACAGACAGGACAATATCATATCATTCAATCCTCAAGTCAGTTCGACTAAATATCAGACAATACACAAAACTGAGGAGGCAGGAGGTAAAAATAGCCTGTGCTCTCTGCGGGGGATGAGCCGTCCCGCCTCTCCCCTATCAATCACAACAACACTGACCAATCACGGGAATCTGAGAGGTCATTCATGTGGAAGGGGGCGGACAGCGCTTGAGCGGTTTGAAAATCAGCAGTTCAACAAGATTCGGTTGCCTGGCTTCACATGCCAGCTTTTGATCTCCCCATCAAGTTATAAACGCGACGAGTCGATGGGAACTGGTGAAGGCTAAACTAGACAACAAATGATGGGAAATCCCCCCTTGACCATTAATCAAACCCATGTTCCATCATCTGAAAAAGAAGTTTCTCAGTACCCGAGTCAGGTGGTTCAAAACCCAAATTATTCTAAGTATAATAGAAATATCAAATCATCGACATACTATACTTGAGTACTAGGTTAGGGGGAACAAAAAACTATGGCTTCGGTCAATAGCAAACCTTGAGCTAAAATCTTTAAAGGTCCCATATTTTAGTACTTTTTTAAAATAAAACAATAAACCAGATCCCAGAGTGTGCCTCGTCATACCACAGCTGGAACAACTCTTAGATAATAATTTAATGCATTTTTTTGAATATCTCCAACCCCCGTTATTTTAATCCAGCACCAAATGTGCTGTTTCAGTGTCTGTATCAGGGTTACTCCTGAGCCACGCCCCTTTATAGACCTGCATGAGCACATGAGATGGGGAGGTTTTTGGTTTGCCACGAGTCCTTCCATCTCACAAACCCATGTTAATAATGTCTGCAGATGGGATATCAGCTCATATGAGGTCACAACAGGGGGGGAGGATTGAATTCATTTGCTTAAACTTGGCCGACACAAAAATTAAAATGTGTTTTTTTGTTTGTACACACACATAAGCTAGAGACACAATTGGATGTCTAAAAATGACTAAAAAGAAACAGGTCTTTTTTTTATGTCTGGATTTCGTGAGTACTTTGACTTTCTCTTAATGTACAACACAGAAACATGGATGAAACATTAAACCAGTGAATCTAGATGAAAACATACGTGCGTGCAGATAAACAGCTCTTTCTTTTCTGACTTCAATCCTGAGTAAATAAAATTAAATATATATATATATATATATATTTTTTTTTTTTTCCATCATAGCTGCATGGTACACACCTTCTAATTCAGTGTGTTTTGCTTAGTGGTTTACTTTCTACATTCGACAACAATGCTGGAGAACAGGACTGTCGAGCGCGTTTGCGAAACCCATCATGCACCATCGAGCGTCTCATGTAGACCTTCCCAGGAAAGCAGGACCAACACCTACCTCTGCTGCGGAGGAGACGTTCATTTAAAGTTCCCAGCCTCAAAAAGCACCAATTCACAACCAGCACCTCAGATTAGAGGCGTTATTAATGAAGGCTTTACAGATCATAAGTAGCAGACGCTTCTCAATATCAAACAGATTAGTGCATATTTTCACATTTATGCATTGTTTTGCATTTACGTAAAGAAACAAAAATCTGAATTAGAAGGTGTGTCTAGACATCTGGCTGGCAGTGTACGAGCCTTCACGCTGCAGGACTGAGAAACACATTTAGGGCTACAGAGAGCTGTGTGATATTCGCAGCAGAACGGGAAATAAAAACCCCTGTGCTTCGGAGAGCTGATGTTTAATTATCCGTGTCTTGCTTTGCTACGTTCTAATGCACACATTTCGTTCTTTTATCCGACGCTAAGAGCCCGCAGAAACGCTACGGAGACCCAGGACACATATTCGGGCGGAGCTGTATTAAACCGTATTGTTTTGGGACACCACAGTAGCAGATCAGATCAAATGCAATTTTGAATCTGTGGATCTAATGTTTATATGAAAGTACAAAGCCCGAGAAGATGGCGAGAACAGAATGGGCAAGGATGGCTGAGCGCCTATTAGCACATTATGATTAAACATCGCGGCTCTGTAGTAATTATGCCACCTATACGCTGGCGGTAACTCTGGCCCCTGAGAGCGGATGAAGTATGTGGCACGACTGTGTGGTTTTCACAAAGACTGGTGAGAAAACTGCCCCCCCACAACCTCTTTCTCACACACACCCAAAGCACAAAGCATATGCTGAAACTGAAGAGATGTGACATACGTTTGCTGCCTCGAGCTCTAACCGATCATGAAGACGTGATTATGTCTGGGCCTGAAGGTAAAGCAAGGGAAGCGTTTGTGAGAATTTATATTATGTTTTCTCTTTAAACAATTAACGGAAAGCAAGACTGCATTTTGCGAGGACGCTCAGGATTAACAAGTTAAGTCATGAATCCATAGCGCATCAGAATTCAATATGGAACGTCTCCAGGTCCACAACTCTTATGCGGATGAGAGTTGTGAAAGGGCAACCTTCATAACCGTTTATGCCCCGTAGAGTTTTTAATCATAAATTCTCTGTAGACGATGTCATCGGCATCACCAACACACTCCCTGTGGAGTGTCCAGGCAGCATCACGTGTCCAGAAACCATCAAAAAACTAACTGTAGAGAAAAGGAAAAAGGAAACCTTCATGATTCACTGTAGCGAAATAAAAGACTGACAGTCTATATCGTTAACAAAAAGGTCATGCACGCTTAACGTCCCCCCCTCCCCCTCCACCTTCACGGGCTGGAGCATAATGTCAGAAATATAGATCAAAAAGAGCGACTTAAACGGAGAGTCTGTCTTAAATCAAAAGTGAGGTGCATGTCCGTACATTACAACAGGTCTCGGTTGTTAAATTTTTACATTTTCCACCTCGGCACACCGACCATAAAGTTTGTCACCCAGAATGCGAGTACAATTGTAGATTCTACAACCCTCGTTCCATGAAAAAATCAATTCCAAGGGTCAGCTGAGACTCATACCAAGCTTCTGCCGTCCCACTTGAGGTAAATCGAGTTATTATCTGGTGCATTTAGTACAAATTTAACTCTTTTCCTGAACGTTGGAATGCATTTGTGCATGGAACGAGGGTTGCGGAATTTGACCTCCATTGGACTCACGTTCCGGGGGGACAAACTTCACAATCAATCAGTTAAGACTCTGGGTTACTGATCAGAAGGTCGGGGGTTCAATCTCCCGCACCGCCAAGTAGCACTGTTGGGCGCTTGAGTAAGACCGTGAACCCCATCTCCATGCTCCATGGGCGCTGTATCCTTCCTGGCCCTGAGCTCTGACCCAGAGCACGAAAACATATACCACCCAAGACCCATCATATTGTACTTATATGCACTTCGACACTGATTTAAGACAGACTTGAAAGAAGAAAAAAATAACACACACACACACACTATGCCTTTAATGATCAGCATTCCTCCTTCTTTGTTTCCAGGAAGGCGAGAGAGCACGGAAGGCCCTGCTGGTTCCTATCGGCTAGTGTTTGTTTTAATGCCCACCTAGATGAACTCTTCCAGGAGTGAATTTCTTTCTTTTTTGGTAACATCGCATCCTTCCTGTTTCAGTATAATTGCCTCTTTCACCAGGTAAATATTTGCATTCGGGCCGAGAGGGTTCCTGGCTCGTGACTGGCTGCCTGCATGAGAAATCAATCTCTCTATATCTTGTGCTGGTTAAAAAGAACGCTTGTTTATATTCGCCGGTATTTGACCAACTTAGTTCGTTAACAAAGGGCAAAAAAGAACAGGCGCAAACAGACAGAAAAAAAAAAAAAAAGAGGTCTGTATGGTTAACAACAAAAAGTACACGCCCTGGCTCCCATGGACACGCAGATGTTTTTGAGGCTTAGTTATGCTTTAACTGACATGGACATATAGCCGTAGCTCACTTCTGCGGTTCGCTCTGTAGGTGTACAATTACAGAGTTGCTGTGGAAAACGTTCCAGTCCCCCTGTACCCTGTCCATCAATAAAGCGGACCACCACGGAGGACATATTGTGTGGGTGGTGGATCGTTCGCAGTTACAGCGTCTGCCCCGGGTGCGCGTGTTACCATAATTTTAAAACACTATGAGACGACAGCTCATGTTGTTTTCCCAGAAGCAACACTAAAGACTTGAAATTCCGCGGAGCCGAACCTTATACTCTCGCACCAGCAGGATAGAGGACATTTGCTCATTTAATGAGGATTAATGCTGATTGCTTATGAAGCTCGTCAGCCTCCAGTGAGACGGCTGAGTCATTTTAGAAAAAGGTCTGTTGATGCAGGTGGGTGTGTACGCTTCTGATAGATTAAAGTCAACATCTGTGGAGCAGGCCTCACTTTTAGTGGGTATACAGGCTGGCAGTAATACAAAAAAAAGATTATCTTAACGGTTAAGGCTCTGGCGGCATGGTGGTGTAGTGGTTAGCACCGTCATCCTGCACCTCAAGAATCGAGGGTTCGATTCCTGTCTCAGGTCTTTGGATGGATTTGGCACCCTCAAGTCCTCCTGGGATATGCGTTTTCACATTAGAACCCTGGGATCGTTTCCGGGAACACTTGACCCCAAAGTCTGGTTCATTTGGTTCAATGAGAATGGAAGCCATTCCATATGGGAGCCAATCGTACCTGAAAACATTAGTAGACGCATCATCATCAGGGCTAGCCCTGATAGCGCGTAGCGTGCGCCAATCTCGTCCCCTGACCTACACAGCCATATCTGATGAAGCAGGAAGGCGTATGAGAGCGTTACTTTATCTGAAATACAATAATATTAGGCGGAGCACAAAGTCTGACCTCCTCATTCTCTTCTTCTCTTTGTGTGTGATGGCGTCTCCTGTGAACGCTGGCCGGTGGGCGGGTGGGAAATGTGGAGCAATCGTTCCTTCACATGGTACAAATCCATCATGAAAGTGCTCTTGGTGTCATTATTACTTTTATGAATATTAGACACTCATGTGCTAAACATGTACTTATTTTTTTTAATGTAATGTATACAAAAGAATATTAGACCTGACAGTGGTTCCAAAAATTGCTTCCAATAATTTAGGCAAACGCGCACCCTCTAATATTTCATTGGAGCGCCTTCAGCGTTGATTCTGGTATGCATTCTCAATGGCGTTGTTTCAAAAATCTCATGCAACATCACAAGTTCTTTCCCTCCAGAGTCGCATTAATTTTTGGCCGAGAGCTTGTATTGATGACAGGAGAGTTGAGAATTGGCTTTCAATGGGATTAACCTCAGGATATTGTGCTGGCCAGCTCATGTGTGGGAGTGATTCCGAGATTTTAAGATGTTTCAGAGATTATTCACTTTAATTTAAGGCTTGTACGTATATAATACTTACAATACAAGAACATGAATTTAAAGATACGGACACAAAGAATCACAGAGCAGTGGATTGTGATAAGACAGAGGCACGGATGACAGGGAAATACGCGAGGATGGGTGAATGATTTACGGAGACTTCAAACGCAGTGGCAGGGCGGAGTAGAGGAAGCGAGGGAGTGTCAAGAGGAGGACAAGACATGAAGCTGGGATAAATTACGATGAGAGACAAGGCGCTAGATCAAGTAATGCAACAACCTGAGAGTAGAGGAGAGGAGAAGAGCGGACACATTTAATGACTGCTTTAGGCTGTAGATATACGGTAATACTGGGGAAATTGCTAACAGTAAAAAAAGGATACATACTCTGAGAACATCTACAGTACTGGAGTTATCAAGGTCTCTCCATCATTAATCCCTTACGAGAATTTAAGCGCCTGTGAAATGGCTTCCTGCCTCTGATTGGAACAGCAGAATGATGATGTGTCAAAATCATAGATATATTAGATAGCAGGTACCCAGTGGGCATACCAGCCTAATGTATTGCTCCTGGTGATCAAACTCACTGCCGTATTGGATAATGGTACATCGACTGCAAGTGAAGACACGGATAATGTATTTTAGAATCAAAAGCAAAAGGACTGCAGCGTCAGGCTAAAAACTGCTGATATTATAACAGTTACTGTCATGCATGACGTAAACATGTAGAGGGTGGCTTAGTTGGTTAGCACCTTGCACCTACAGGGTCCGGGTTCGATTCCCACCTCGGGTCGGTGTGTGCATATGCATGTTCTCCCTGTGCTTGCTGGGTTTCCTCGGGGTACTGCAGTCACCTCCCAGAGTCCAAGGACAGGCAGAAACAAGTATAAGTGAACATAAGAACTTCCCAAATTGGGATACGTTCCAGGGATAGACTCCAGACTCTAAGATTGGTTTACATTTCATGACTAGTGAAGATCTATCCAACCAGAGATGAGACCGGTTTCTCTTAACCAATCAGAACACAGAAGGCAGGATTTGTTGGAATGAGATGATTTTTACCTACGCATCTTATTGCACATATTAAGTCTAAAAAGAGCCCAGTGCTTTAAACTTTGAAACACTCAAGATAAATAAATAAATCAATCAATAAATAAATATCACATTGCCATCACACTGCGATTATTGACACATTTTGCGATTGTGATTTAAACTAATGTATGATTTTTATCTTATTAAGATGATGCTTGTCGATATTTACTTAGCAAATAAAAAGTTGTGATAAAAAAAATTAACAAGTAATTAAAATATCGACAAACCCGACTAGACGTATATTACCTGAAATAAATTTCAGCCTTTCGTGATTGGATATTTGCACCGGTGTTAACGGTTTTTACACAATTAATTGTGCAATCTGCAATCTGTGCTAATCAAACCTCACGACAGCTTACTGACGAGTTCCATTAATTCCTCTTGCTGTATGAAGAACCTCGACAATGTAAACACTAACACACTGTTCATGCTGTGAGATATGGACGCCTCCAAGAGCATTTAATTCTTACAAATGTTAATCATCAAAGCAAAAGTTAATCATTTGTCTAGCAGCGAAAAACTATCAAATTTGAATTTTTCAGAATATTACTTTTCCAGATATAATGCTGTCCCTGGGTCTATTAGAATAAGAGACAGATACAGAACAAACTAGAACAAGAATAACATTCAGGCACACTTAAACACCACAATATGATGAAACTGTGGAGAATACACTACTAGATCAACATAGTTTGCAATATAGTGGAAAAATATGATATTGCAGAATAAAAACTAAAAAAAAAAAATCACAACGTTCCTGTTTTGAACAGACAAACGCTTAAACCATTTAACAAGAAACAAAAAGAAAGTAATAAAACAAAAGCATATTGCTTTCTCATTATAACCCCTTAAAATATCATGTTAATATTCAGTAATTACTATGAATTATTTAGCAGAGAAATTACTAATATATGTACGCAGCTAAGGATGTGAGGAAAGAGCATCTGCTCAACTCCTGAGCAATTAAGAGGCTAATTGAGAGTACAGTATGATAACCATCCAAGTGGACAAGAAGCAACTGCAATCAAAACTTATCACAACATCTTATTCATCTTTTCCCATGTTGGATCTTCTAAACCCACTGGAGGAAGATTTACTTCCTGATCTTCGCCTCCTTCTCTCATTGTACCGTTAACGCCATCTCTTTCGTTTTTTTTGGTCCTCGGGTCCCCCACCCCCTGTGACCTGGCCTTGAGCGGGTCAATGAAGCTCTACTTCCTCTCACACACACACACACACACACACACACACACACACACACACACACACACACGCACACGCACAGAAAAAGCAACGTGACTGAACTTATGCACTGCTCAGTTGGAGCATCACTGCTAAGCAATGCAATCTAATAAAAACTCCATGCCCAGATGGAGACAAATTGGCACCGCAGCTCCTTGGTGTGTTCAAAGCATCCTTCATTCCATTGATAAGCCTAAGACCAGGGCTCACTTACTTTCAACCAAGCCGCAATAGTCCGCCTACTAAAAAAAAGAGGCAAGATCCCAACTCTTTATCAGCCTATAGACTGTTGTCCTTGCAAAATGATGCTGATGTGAAAGTTCCCGCATCCCAATTTATCTGATATTGGATCCATAGAACAGACACAAAAAGAAAAACGACTTTTTAAAAATGTTTTATTCCTCATACACTTTTTAATATAATTTACTCCAAACAAACATCTGTATCCCCTGAAGTTGTGATTTCATTGGATGCTGAGAAAGCTTTGGGAATACTTGTCTGCATTAATAAAGAAATTTGAGTTTGGGGATAAAATTATCTCCTGCTTTACAAATCTCCTCCAGCTTGCGTTCACACAAATGATAGTAGCTGTGATTATTCCACTCTCCGATGTGGTACCCAGCAGGGGTGCCCATTGTCGGCAATGTTCCTTGCCCTTGCCACTGAACCGCTATCCATTAAGCGAAGATCCTCTCCTGCTTTTACAGGTACTTTACTATCTGTAATATCGTGGAGCGTAAATGATCACTATATACTGAGGGGTTTGTGTTATACGAGACTGACCCTGGAGCATCTGTTCCTGCTGTTTGAACTATTTTGGCTCATTTCGGCTGTTTCTCAGGATATAAACTAAATCTGCATGAGATCCAGTCGATAATTGTGCTTTACAACTTAATTATCTACACTTGCCTTTTAAACGTAACTGTTCAAGCTTTAATTATCCTGGAGCTAACGTGACTCGCTCTCTGTCTGATCTCTCCAATGCCAACTTCTCCGCTCTTGTTACTGCTGTAAAATCTGATATTCACAGATGGAGCAGTTTTCCTCTTTCTCCAAATCGCTGCATGAGCATTCAACTTAAAATGAGCCATTTTTCCCCCTATATAAATACTTCTTTGATTCTTTGGACAAAATCATCAGCTCTTATCTTTGTGGAGGGAAACGTCCTAGAATGCATAAGACCTTATTACAGAGACATAGACTCTGGTAGATTTGTTCTGCCTAATTTTTACATATACTATTGGGCGGCATGGTCGCCTTGCACCTCCAGGGTCTGGGTTCAATTCCTGACCCTGTGTGCATGGAGTTTGCAAGTTCTCCCTGTGCTTGGTGGGTTTCCTCCCACACTCCAACGACATGTAGATGAGTCTGATCAGCGTTCCCAAATTGCCTACTCCAGGTGTGTGTGCCCTGCGATGGATTGGGAGTTACTGTCCTGTAGATAATTTTTTGGATCTGCTCTAATTGACACCACTTTTCCCATCAACCAAGCTCAATGCATCGCTCAATAATCCAGCGCTACTCAATACACTTAAGAACAGCACTGGGTCCACTGCATAAAAAAAGTTTGTTTCCCTAATCGCTTCTAGCATTGCAGTATTTTCATCACGGCATGACAAAGGCATTAAACATTTTCACAATTTGAATGGAGTTTCGCAAGAACGTCCTTGGAGTACGGGCCGCCTGCAGCTCATTTCCTTTGCCACCTGCAACTTCGCAACGTCGTCTCGAAGTGTTTTCCTAATTTTCCTTCGACGTCTCCTAAGAGATCCTTGAGGGGTGGAGAAGGAATGAGGTCACATTTAATCCACATCCACGAGGTAGGATTTCCAGGATGTATGATGTTTTATCTTATCAGTTAGTAACTCTAAAATCACCAAAACCACATTGGGAAAATGAACTGGGATTCCAACCGAGTGAGGAATTGTGGGAGAAAGCCACAGACAGGATACGCTCCAGCTCTTCCTGCGCCCGGCTCGGTCTTATTTTGCACAATGCCAATTTTTCCAAAACAAGGCTGGCTGAAATCTATCCTGATATTGAGGATAGAGGTGACAGGTCCCAAGCCCCAAGTTAACTGGACAGTTCTGGACAGTTTTTTATTTTTCAGTATCACGTCCAGTATATTTGAAGCACAGTTCCAACCATGTCTGTTAACTTCTATATATGGGACGTCAAATGATGATGTTATCGCTTTCTCATCTTTGCTGGCTGGACATTGCATACTTTTACACTGGCGGTCCATTAGGTGTCCTTCCATCTTTCAGTGGGTTAAAGGCTTAAGCTAAAGAAAATGAAGAGGTTCTACTGAGACATTCTTTTACAAATTACATCTCCTATTGTACAAGTTTACAGGTGTTACCTGATTAAAAGTTTGAACTGGGTCATGCATTAAAATGTACCTATGACCTGTTTGATGCACATGGATCCATCTGACCCAGGGGTGTGTGTGTATGTGTCGTGTGCCTGTGTGTGTTTGTGAAAGGGGCGTTTTTTTTTCCAGTTGTATATTGGAGAAATTATGCATGTCACAGTTTTTCTTAATATTTGTTTAAAAAAAAAAAAGAAAGAAAAAGAAAGGGAAAGTCACTGTTCCCTTCACTGAGCGGTGTGGAATTTCCCATGGAAAAAACAGTGCGATTCGGATAAACTGAGACTCTGTGCTGCACTGTGGTTTTATTATTACCTGTTAAAAAGGCAGTGTCTGTAAATGCAGGTAAACACATTGAAGGTTCAAGGTTAACTCCTTATTCAAAAAGTTCAGACATTCTTCATAACATATAATATGCTCCACACATCTGAAATTTCTAAACAAACTGATCAGAGCGCATTGATTCATTTGAAAAAACCGCAGCCCAGAAATGCCAAGAAGCATCGATTTTGATGTGCTTGGCCTAAATTGTTAGCGTTTCTCAGGGATTTGTATGGTAGATAAGAAACGTAATCTATATCTTATAAATTTTTAGATGGTAAAGTCTTTTGCAAGGACACAAGGTTATTTAATATTTATAGAAGATATCGACAGCATCAGTGCTTGGTAACAACCCGTAGCGTCAATTCATTTGTGCAAATGTACTCAACACGTGCAAGAATCATGTGAGATCATGTTGATCTTTTGAACTGCTGTCCTTTGTGAGCCGCACTTTGATTAAAAACTGTTTGGTGTCACTTTACATCCGTCTCTTTCTTCTCAACTTAACAGATCGTTTTTATAACAATCCCAAGTCACATGACTAAGTACGCTTTTTGACAATGTATGTTTTTTTTTTTTTAAGTTTAGCTTTTAAAAAAGACTTCCAGGTTTATTTTTTCCATGTTAACAAATTTATTTTGAACAGATTTGTCACATTATATTCATTATTCTAACCATTCCTTAAACATCAAGCCCATTAAAATGAGGTATAACTACTGATCGGAGGAGAGTCCCTGGTTCCAACCCCCACCACCACCAAGCTTAACCCTTAACTTCTCAGATGTCTAATCAGACAAAACGTCGGACACTCTGGACAAGGGGACATCTGCAAAATGCTGTAAATGATTACAAATCTATTGCGATATTTTAAAGGTTAAATGTAAGCTGTAGACATCTTTAAAATCAATCCAGTGACATATTACACAGGCCATGATGTCTCACAAAGAGGATGTCAGAACACAGGTAGCGACTGATCCTCAGGGCACTGATATGGGTACATTATGTTTTGCATGTTCATTAACCAAAAAGCTCATATGTGCAAAACCGTATGGATGTCATGATTTGTAAAGTTTTTCTGTTACTCAATGCTCATAAAACTAATTAAATATAGGGATTAATATTTAACAATCATAATAATGATCAGTCAGCCTCCTGAAGTATTGGAAATAGACTCGTCTAAACCACTTTATCCTGTTTATAAGGTCGCAGGACTGAAGCCTTTCCCAGGAGACTTAGGGCATGAGAATGGGTACGCCCTGGACAGCATGTCAATCCATCACAGAGCACACACTTACATACACACAACACAGGCAATTCGCAAACTGGCTGAATCGCATGTCTTTGGACAGTGGGACGAAACACACCAAGCACGGGAAGAACATGCAAAACTCCGAGCACTCAGACCCGAGGCGGAAATCGAACCCAGACCCTGGAGGTGCAAGGTGACAGTGCTGACCACTAAATCACTACGATAAATAGATAAATAAATAAATAAATCGGTATCGCGATGAGAATTAGCGATACATCGTTCATCCCTGGAATCAGTCACACTGCTTTGATCTACAGGTGTATGAAGACCTCAGGCATTATGAACCCCTGCACCACAAACTACATGAGAACATTTCTGAGAGTCAAAGGAACTTGGGCACGTCCTCACACACACACACACACACACACACTCAAACAGAGACACACTGACGCCGAGAAACCGGGAAAGATTTAAGGACTACGCACCTCTTAGACAGCGCAAACAGATCAAACAGAAATAGCTACAAGTTAAAGAAAAAAAAACTTTAAACATGATCGAGAGCGAGAAAAATAAACAAACAAATCTCAGACCATTTAAGCCCATGTGTGATCTCTGTCTCTCTCTCTCTCTCTCTCTCTGTCTTACACACCAGCAACAGTTGGAACAACAACTGCTTAACAAACAACAGATTTCTGAATCCGCCATATCAACTCTGATAAAGCAGTTTATAATCCAAAATCTCTCTCTCTCTCTCTCTCTCTCTCTCTGACACACACACGCACTCAGACACACTTTATTAGACTGAGTGTGGATAAAAATAGTGATCCAGTCTTCTTATAACTTACCGAAAAGGCAGAGGCAAGAAGAAGTTTTCAGATTTAACAGCCGTTTAAAAAAAAGTTTCTTGTCCTGATTTAATCCGACTTCTCGTAGTGTATCAGTGGAAGATTTTAAAATATATATTTATTATTATTTTAAAAAAAAAAACAGATCCAACGGTTTTATTCTCACGCAGGGTTTAAAACACACACAGCCTCGTGCGCGCTACTAAAAGCAACCCGAGTACAAAGTCAGAGACTGGGCTTCAAACACCGCGGTACAGATGTAAACACCTGTACACACCTGCAAAGCAAACGGCGGTGTTCAATCTCGACAGTCACGCGCAAACTACTTTCCTACGTCTCGCGCAGAAGACGCTCGCGCTCGCTTTCCCCGTGCCCTTCTCCTAGAGACCGCTACCAGGTGCTCATTTGCATAACCTGATCCCACCGGCGTCCAATCACCGCGCGCCGATTTAAATATTCGATCAGTTGCTCGGCCAATCAGAGCGCGCGCTGAAGGAAAGACCCCGTGACCTGGCAGCGCGCGGTTGTAAATGATACTTGACGTGCGCTCGCGCCCCTGAGAGAAACATTTTTTACAGCTCTGTCAGGGGGGGATATGAGCGATCATGTTACTGAAAAGGAAACAACAGGATTCACCTTGTTAACCCGTTCATAGCCTGAAAATCGTCTTTTTTTGTTTCTTGGTTGGAGAATTTGTAATTCCTGTCATTTTTAGGACACAAATTAGAGCTGAACTGGCTGAAGTACTGGGCTGTTAAAGAGTTTGTAGAAATAGTTAAAATGTTAGCTTTAAATTAGCTTTAATGTACTCGGTGATATTATTATTTCAAGCTGAAGCCCACGTACATGTCTGCCTGTCTTTCTATATGGCAGAACTCTCTGCCTAACTTATTAATACAAACAAATGAAATTTTCTGAGTTTGAGTATCTTATGCTTTGTTTACGCCTAGTTGTACTTCTTTCAGCCGAATAAATACATTGCCTATTCGGTAATCAGCAAGTGAAACAATTCAATAAATTTTTATTTGTACATTGTCGCAAAGCAGCTTTACACAATCAAAAGAAATTATGGAAGTTTGTGAATGTGTATGAATCAAAATGAAACGTGAATGTGTATGAATCAGAATGATTAGATAGTCCCTGACCGAGGGCAAGTAAAAAACCTCCCTAAAGAGGCAATAGGAAGAATCCTTGAAAGGAACTAGACTCAACCGGGATCTCATTCTCATTTGGGTGAAACGGATATCAGGATACCACAGATGAGAAATCGAAAAAGTACATCGGGCAAAGATAAAGTTTTGTCACCACTTTAAAACTTATACTACTTCAAAAACTTGAAAATATTAACTGGTCCCAATAAAAAAAAAAAAAATATATATATATATATATATATATATATATATATATTTTTTTTTTTTATTTTTTTTTTATTTTTTTTTTTTTTTATATCTATTGGAGCAAATAAGTGATTAGTAGCTTATGTCAAGATAGATTATTAGTCAAGTCAAGTCCAGTAAGCTTATATTGTCACTTCAACCATATACAATTCAGTACACAGTAAAACGAAACAACGCTTTATGCATTAACATAAAGCGCAAAGCTTGTTTCATTGCACATTGTTTGATTGTTTGATGAAATCTGGCACATAACTGCTCATAACATCACTTCTACTCAACATTTAGGTTTTTCTTATGGTGCACGTTTAACTTCAGGCAGATATCTAAGTACTGCAAAAGTTTCATTAAATTCTGTCCAGAGGTCGATTTACGACACACCCAGAGTTTGACATACTGTATATGTGCAGTACAGTACAGACCAAAAGTTTGGACACACCTTCTCATTCAAAGAGTTTTCTTTATTGTGTTCTTTAGCCCAAACGCGTCTCTTCTGCTTGTTGCCTGTCCTTAGCAGTGGTTTCCTAGCAGATATTCTACCATGAAGGCCTGATTCACACAGTCTCCTCTTAACAGTTGTTCTAGAGACGTGTCTGCTGCTAGAACTCTGTGTGCCATTGACCTGCTCTCTGATCTGAGCTGCTGTTAACCTGCGATTTCTGAGGCTGGTGACTCGGATGAACTTATCCTCCGCAGCAGAGGTGACTCTTGGTCTTCCTTTCCTGGGCCGGTCCGCATGTGAGCCAGTTTCTTTGTAGCGCTTGATGGTTTTTGTGACTGCACTTGGGGACACTTTCAAAGTTTTTCGGACTGACTGACCTTCATTTCTTAAAGTAATGATGGCCACT
>JAAGKR010001506.1:0-123098 GCA_011419295.1 Clarias macrocephalus | reverse complement strand
AACATACACACACACAAACATACACACACACAAACATACACACACACAAACATACACACACACAAACATACACACACACAAACATACACACACACAAACATACACACACACAAACATACACACACACAAACATACACACACACAAACATACACACACACACCACTCTCGCTCGTTTTTTAAAATCCGTCTGTCCGTCTACACTGCCGAGCCGGTGTCGCATCGCTGTCTGTCGGACGTGGACGATGTGTGGAAAGAAGCAGAGGGAGCATAGCAGTGAAAGAGGAACAGAAAAAGTGCAGAGTGTTTGTGTGTGTGTGTGTGTGTGTGTGTGTGTGTGTGTGTGTGTGTGTGTGTGTGTGTGTGTGTGTGTGTGTGTGACTGGCATTTCAAGCGGCACAGAATAACATCCTGGCCAGCTAATCTGTGCGAGTGTGACAATTTATTCAGGCTCACGTTACCACCGAGTGCGAAATGTGCCGCGGAGGAGGAAGTGCAGGAAACAGTGCCTGAGTCTCCAGCAACACGCTTAACAGCCTTTTCACTGCCATCTCTCTCCCTGCAGCTTCACTCTTAGCCTTGTGAAGTCCTCGGCTGCCTTCGAACTTACTGACGGGCGGCGCATCTGGTGGATATTGTAAAAAAATAAAAAATAAATAAAAACCTTAACCCTTGCCGCGGCTAGGCTTTGCACACAAAGTGACACCTGCCCTTGAACCGTTACGTGACAGGGCGGCTCTGAAATGTGAGCTTGGGTCGAGTGGTGAGAAACCAAGCTAGCTGCGGTAGCTTCACACCGAACGCATCAGAAAAGTCTGTTCGGCGCATATTAAATATCTGTAATGGCCGGGGACGACTCGCATTTCCGTCACAAGTAGGAGCACGTCGCTTCCAGCTAAACAGCGTCAGCTTTATTGTAAGTGCATCATGCAGGCTTTTCAGCTTTGGGCTCAAAACAAACATCTGAAACATAACACAAGTTGCAAAATACATGCTTTATTCGTTTGTACATACACGCACGCTACGCTAATTCCTGTTCAACCTCATAATCGGGTCTGATCGTTCCAGCGGTATCTGATTCAGAAATATCAACAAATGCCCACGCCTCTGTTCGTGTTTCAAATAAACCTTTTGTAAGTGCATCGTGCTTTCTGTCACATGTTTTTCTGAGACTCTGATTAGCTTGCTGTAATCTGAGGTACTTTCCCCCCCCACCACTCCCGCCTGCCCCAGTTCATCTAGAGCAGCGATGCAATGCTCTGTCAAGGCTGAAAGGATAAAAGGTCTCAGGACATGTTAATGGGCCAGGGCTCTGGAAAAACCCAAAGCGCTCTGGCTGAAGGAGGTGGAAATCCCTGGTATCGAGAACACAGGGTCTTTTCATTCGTTCTTCTGTGCTGTGAGTCCCGCTCACGGCGGCATGAGAGCCATGGGATTAGACAAATGACCACTTCAGCTGAGCTACTCTCATTCAGCCCACACATTACTGCACTACAGCATCAGGGAAAGGACAAGAGGCAGCGCAAACCAACAGGACTGGAGGAAAGGAACGGCTAACACCACACAGGTGTCCTATCACGCAGTCCACAAACCAACACCGCATCTGACTGGATATCTGAATCTGACTGTCGTAGATTCTGGCACCGCTAAACCCTTTTTTCACATGTGTATTAAAGATGGGAAATTGCAATTCTATAAGTACCACGATTTTATAAATATCCTGTTTCAATATTACATTTTGTTACAGTTTTAAACCAAATGTAGCTCTTTTCCTTATAGCAGTAGTTTTCTCACATATAAAACAAAACAAGTGCAGCATTGAATCAATTCAAACTAACTTTGATTATATGACTTCATCATTTAAGCTACGTTGTTACTGAGAGACACATTGTTACTCTGTCATCCACCATGATTATTATTCCTCAACAAACTTGGTAAATAATTCCCTCCTACCACACGGGAAGGAAATGTGTAAACAGTTCAGAGTGTACCACCTGTATAAGTATAAAAAAAATTAAAAAGGCGATATTTGTTGCTGTAAGGGTGCATGTTTTGAGACTGGTGTAAGTTTATGTAATAGGTGCGTGTGAAACTAATTTGTATGAGTTAAAAAAAAAAAAAAAAAAGGCAGATCGGAGACTTTTAACGTGAACGATTTTTGCTAATCTGGCAGCCATAAAAATGTGCTTCTGTTGCACCAAAAAAAAAATTCTGGTTTGTCTCTTTTTCAAATAAAAAAATTATTTAAAAAAATTATTTGAGTCATTGTCATGATACATCGCCAGACACAAATGAATCACAAAGCACCAAATTTCTCCCCTCATCTCTAGTGTTTATTAAATTCTCCAAAACCAGGCAAATTCTAACGTCACGTTTACTTACGCGGCAGGCAAATATAGTATGAAGTGATGTAAAACTAGGACACAATCCCAGCAAAGCGCTAAGCAGACTTACCCAAAGCTCAACACGGGCAGTATGAGATAATCCCTATAACATCCTAAGTTTCACATTATGTTTAATGAAGAGCCGCTCTGATGGAAGTTCGTGGAAGTGCGCTTGTAGTGTAATCAGTCCGAATGAAAGCAGGCTCGCATAAAGCTTTTCATGCTGAGCGTGAGGCCATGAGCATCCTCTCTCCTGTCGATTAGCATGTTTCATTTACGTTACACCATTACCACCAACATATCCGCAGCTCTCCAGTGGGTTTCCTACATGTTCATGATGTGTTCTTGATCCACAAGCAAAATATCTGCTGTCTTGTCCGTCAGCCATGAAGGATAATGATGAATCCTTGGCTAAATATATCCACACTGAGCACATGACGGGAGACGAGCTGTATGTAAGTAATGATGAATGTTAAACTTCACTCGCTGGATATTTGCCGTTTTTATTCGAGCTCCAGCTGTTCGAGGACAGAAAACCGGCAGATGTACAAAATGGTGATATTTACAGCGATCACTATAGGTAAGATTTAACGTTAAACTATTACATACTGAAAACAGAATGTTATTAAAACATGTTAGTTTCTGACCCTATGTAGCTGCTGCTCACTTCTCTGCTTTAAATCCGAGCCATTTGACGAGTAAGCATTAAGGAAACAGCAATTTAACAATAAAAATATAACAAATGCTTAAAACGAACACAAAGAAGTGCTTAATCAGGTTAATGAAAACAACGTCATCCTGCTGGATCGCTGATGAACACAAATGGGGAAACTGATAAAACTGTTATTGACCTCGTATGTTTTGGCGCCCTCATGCAGCAACAACAACTCCTCGGCACTGTTAATCTCACAGACGGGTGTTCAGACGGAACGAAGGAAGGTTTTGGTTTTACATGGGGTCTGATATCACACGAGACAGATATAATTGATGCGTCAATCTAACCGCGAAATATACAACATATAAGTCGAAATTTACAGTCACTCAGTAGTATCCTCTGTTTAATAGCACCGATTCAGTCGTAGGTGAGCACTCCGTGTGCCGGGGCTGAAGCTTAGTTATCAGGTCAGCATCATGCAAAATGAGTGATTAACTAGTAACTTTCTGTTATTATTGTTATTATTATTATTATTATTATTATAACTAGATGTGCCTGCGACTTCATTCGCGTGGAATTTAATTGCACACTCATAAGCGTTTTAAAATATATACAGCGCCATTTTTTTATAAAATGAGGGTGTTTTCCGTTTAAATTTCAGAGTAGCATATCTTCCCTTCCCGTGAGCCGATTGCGATGAAACGAAGCCTGCATTTTACCTCAAGATCGGCCAAATACATCTGTAAAAACCCCATTAAAAATCGGTTCAGTAGTTTTTACGTGATGCGTGCACAAACAAACAGACAAAAATGTCAAAAACCATCTTGATGTGTTCCATCGCTCATCTTAATTTTTAACAAATATCTTCAATATACAGAAACGCCGACTTCGCAGGGTTATCGTATGTACAGATTGTCATCATAACATATACATTCATCCAGACAAGTCCATTCCCCAAACATCAGTGTTCTACAGTTTATGAGAGACTACAAAAGACCAGCATGCCACATTCCACCCCACCCTTTTTGTCCTCTTTTCTTTTCCAGTCACCCAGGCCACATGTTCTCTCGCACTTCCCTCTCTGTGATGTATTAGTCAGTGGGATTGGGAGGCATGGCTGAGAAACAGGTGTGAACGCATTCAACTGGGAGCTCGAGCAGATTATCTGGGCCTGGCTCAAGGGAGATGAGCTGTACCTCTGCATATGTAACTGTGTGTGTGTCTCTCTCTCTCTGTCTCAGCAGGGGCAGGTGAATAGCAGATCCAGCTCATCTTATCCCCCATCACGTAGCACACCGCTGTTTGCTCCTGCGCCTCGCTCGCTACCCGTGTAGTCCACCAGGCCGTTGCCAAGGTAACTGCAAATGGTGAGCGGTGCAGCCTGGGCCGATTACTGTAAACAGCGGCAGCGAGATGGATAGAGATAGAGAGCGAGAGTGAGAAGGGCAGAGAGAGCAATATCTCCCCACTAACAGATCACATTTATAAATACCTCGCACTATTCTACTATAATATAAACAGCAGAGCTTAAAATAGTCTCGGAGGGGGGGGGGGGGGGGGGAAGGAAAAAAAAAAGATTTTAAAAAACGCAATGTGATGTGAATATGTCGTTTCACCTTGTGTAAAAAGAGAAAGCTTGAGGAAAAATACGGCACAAGGTGGAAGCGAGGAACGCATTCTTAAACGAGGTAGCGCAAAACAAAGCTGTTCGTGTTACGTGCGTGGGGTCACATCGACAATCCAAAAAAAAAAACATCTGATTAGGTAAAAACAACCTTCGAACCTCAAACACACACTGAAACACAGCAGTTATTTAGAGACTCGAAGCAATCACAGTTGCCGTTTCTGAGAATTGTGTAAAGCGGCAGTCAGACCACACGCTGAACACATCGCCGCAAGAACATGAGGGTTCGGCCCCGGGGGTCATGTGACTAAAGGTAATGTAGCGGCGTTAGCCGAATTCTGTGTTTCTTTGCATTATGAAGAACAAGAAAAACTATGAGCAGATGGGTTTCCGGCATGGCCGCTTCTCTGTTGTTAACAGTTCCTCAATTTTATTATTATTATTTAGAAAGCGGAGTGCATGTAGTCGGGTTTCGTGTTTCCTGAGCTCATTCTTTTGAGGTTTGCAAATTCAGTGGGTTAAAGTGCACCTAGAAAGAAAGAAAGAAAGAAAGAAAAAAACCTCTGCAGAAAGCAATTATTTTCAGAAACAAATTACATTTCATTTCATGTTTGAATGAGCTGGCTCTCTGCCAGTGGGATTTTATTCACATGAGGTTGGACTATATAACAGGGGGTATTAGAAGAGCTTTTAGTGTGACTCTGCAGAAACTGGCTGTAAGAAATCACCGAGCAGCACTGGAGACTGCAGACGCGTATATCCCTGTCCTGATTGTTTAGATGTTTCATTCCGTCCGATCTTATATCATTATTTTTTACAACCAGGTTTTTGTGCTTTGCGGCTTTTCTGTGATCATGATGAGCCGTGGTTTATTGTCTAATTAATGTTGAAGACACACACACAGATGCACAAAAGCGGCCGATGCAGAGAATGTTTACGGCTGCTATAAAGTAAGCGATAACAGGAACTTGTCTCAAGGACGTTACTCAGGTCGACGTGAAGCTATTAATGCTAAAGGGGAAAGCTTTGTGTTTCTGTGAGCGTGTTCCTTTTTAATATTCCTTTTATCTTCGTCTGTCTGTTTACCCTTGCCCCTTAAGGAGCGCGCTATTAAGCTCTCTTATGCTGACGAGCCTAGATCTTCCCTGAACTTGGCGTAATGATGGAGGTGATGCGCTTCTAATCGGCGCATCGAATCATTAAGGATGCATCGCGCATGAAGATCGACGCGAGCAGCATTACGGACAGCGGTGTCGGCTGAGCTCGGCAAGGTCGAAGGTCAGGACGGCGTTTGTGTCCCGACTGGCACGGCTCTTCCCTTATTCTCACTTTCTCTTTCCACAATGCAAGCTCATGCCTTTTAATGGACAGGGCCTTTCAGCTTCATCAGCACTGTGGTCGAGTGCAGCAAGAAGCTCTGGCATAGGAAGAAAGCCTACATTACACCAGAGCCATTTCGGTGACGCTTCAATGGTGCTCGGAAGAGCCGCGAAAGAAAAGGGGACGAGAGACAAAGAAAGCATACCACATAGGAAAGAGCTCGAGACGGAATGAGATGCTACGCAAGTATATAATGTGGGATGAAAGGGAGAGGGGGGGGGGGGGGGCAAAACGAACAAGGTGGATGGAAAGCATGAAAAGGAGACGCAGTAAGAGGGAGTGAGTCATAAGGGCAAAACATACATTCGGGGAGAGAGGGAGGGAGTGGAGAAGAGGAAAACGGGAGCAGATTTAGAGCTGCAGTAAGAAGAAACATATGCGAGTGTGCCGAGAGAGTTTAGGCTTTCACTTTAGCACCTCCATCTCTCTTTCTCTCCCTCATCATGCCCATTACATCTACAACAGCAACAGAACTCAAAACTACATTTTTGAATCAGGGTTTGAGCACTGTTGCATGCTCATCTGACTTTATATTGGCTGTGCATGATCACAAATCTGCATTATGTAACTAGAGAGAGAAGGATTGTTTACAGCTGCTATAATGCAAGCGATAACAGGAACTATCTTGTTTTCAAAAGCATTAAATACAACTGTGCACGAATACAAGCTGCGGGCAAATTTTCGAGTTAGAAGAGGATTAAATCTCTTTAGACAGGCTGTTCAAAAGAGTGTTTCACACTCTGAGCTCGAAGAAGTCCTCTGCCATCAGACAAGAATTTAATAGGTTATCTGTTAAGTGCGTTCGGTTCTCTATAGCACGGTACTGCATCTCTCAGCGTTTCTGGAAGGAGACACAATTTCGCATTGCTGTGTTTACACCCATCAAAGCTGTCACTATGTTACCCAGCATGCATTAAACCAATTGTTCAGACACGCGACTGATTCATTTATTCTCAGGATTTAGCTGGAGCTAATTTATCCTGTGCTAGCTAGCCTTACTCTACAGAAGTGCATTAAACGCTCTATGAAAAACACATCATGCTAATGCATTAGATTACGGATTATTGCCGTCAGTTTCTAGCCACTTGAACCCAGCGTGTGTGTGTGTGTGTGTGTGTGTGCGTGTGTGCGTATGTAGGTCTTGTAACTGACTGCCATCTTCATGATGCATCAGAAGGCTAAAGCCAGGGTTCAGCCAGATTGCTTTGCATGAAATATGAGTAAAAGCAAAGCTTAAAACATAAAAATCTATTTTAAATGTTGCAAATGTGCTTTATTTACCAAAATCACTTCCAAAAAACCATTGGAAAAGCCCAATTGTATGTATATTTCAAATTTTGACCAACAGAAACAGAAGGCAACAAAAAAAAAAGATTTCTACACATCATAATTCAAAAACATGATGCATCATGTGGTCACCAACTATTTTTTTTTTTTTTTATATCAACAGTTTTTTATTAAAATAAAACGTAAGCATTGTGGACTTGGAAAATTACATTGAGCAAGAGTCACTTATATTTATATATTTATGCTTCATTCCTGAGTGCAAAGTTCTGACTGGATAAAAAGGTATCCTGCAGTCATACATGCTCATCACTGAATTGCCCCATCCCTAATGATTTAACCTGATCAGTATTGTTCTATGTTTTACTTTCACTCCACTGTCTGTCTGCAGCTGAGGGAAAACAGTGAAGCTGCTTGACCGAGGTCATAGCAATGAAGAAAAATGCGTTATTAGAAAACCCTCGCTCAGACGGACAGTGAGAGCATAAGAGAATGTGTTTGGGACTGCATTAGGACTGCAGAGCTCGTACCGGACCTCTGGATTAGAATATATACTTTTAGACGAATTTATCATCTTATATGGATAACAGTAACATGCTGTGCTCTTCTGTAGCACTCACTGCAAACCCATATCTCTCTCATACAGTACTTCTCGTCTAGTCTCATTCTGTCTCACCATGCTGCAGACCAACTAAAAGGCGGAGGGAGAGAGAGAGAGAGAGAGAGAGAGAGAGAGAGAGAGAGAGAGAGAGCGCACAATAAATCTGGCTGATGCAATCTAATGGAACATTGTCTTAGGATGGGCTCAGTACTCAGTAAATAATGGACTTCTTACAGTCAGAAAAGATAATGCTCCCACCCTGGGGAGAGCGAGAGAGAGAGAGAGAAGGAAAGATTCAGAAACACCATTAGTGCCTTCTCAATGGAAACGCGTACATTCACAGGCAGGCCACATGCGAATGCCTGGAAGGTTTGCTGTCTGCTACAGAGGCCGTGTACTGGAGGGAGTTCAGCCTGAGGACGGCAGACCTGGTCTCGGTGTTGACGTTAACTGGAAGCTTCCTGACTGTAATGAGAGTTGGAGACCGTTGAATGGCATGTGTGAAGAATGTAAATGTGTCTGTGGAGAGTTGGAGCTCACCGTGACATGAGCACGGTGACGAGCTCGGTGTGGAGTGCGCCCTGATCTGACGACACCCTGGACAGGACCACAGACCTGTCATTTTGTCTGTGTGAATCCTCTCGGGCCGACAGAAATAGAGACGGTGGTGGTGCAGTCCATCGGATCGCAGTTGCTTTGGTGATGCACGGAACGCCACTTACTTCCACAAATAGTCATGGTTTAACTGTCATCTTTACAAAATGTACGGCAAACTATGACAAAAATAAGCCCACACCAAAGAGATGTCAAACTCAGGTGTCTAATTCTACCTAAAAAATACAAAAAGAAATCAGACACAACGTTTCCAGGTGGTCAGGTTCCACCTTCAGCACCCAACTTCCACTGTGTAGGAGCAGAATAACCTACAAAATAAACCGTCCAAAGAAAATGCTTACAATCTCAGGCCTCCGCAAGCAGAGACTCGGTCATTCCGGCTTCAGATAGGAGAAAGTCAGTCACGTAAAAAATGATGTAATCGGCGGCAGAACGACCCGTTTTTAGCCTCAGTGCGGCTGAGTTTAAAATTAACCCGAGCTATTGTGACCGTTGCCGAAGAACAGCAGAGAAGGTGTTCAGAGTAGGGGGTGGATAGGGCATCAACTCTCTCTGGCTAGTATTTAAGAGGTCAACACTCATGGACAGAGGTCACGAAAATGGCCTAAAACACATTGCAGGAGCAAAATGAGAATGAGATCAGCACAATGCTGAAGTGGAGAAAGAAAGAGTCACCCTGCACCCCCTCTGACCAAGTGGAGAACAGAAGATCAGGGGGAAAGGAAAAAGGGAGGGCCAATGCGACACTTGTCCAAGCCTCCGGACCTCCTTTCAGGAGAAATGTTGCACCATATAGCAAACACGAGTCTCTCTTAAAAATCCCCAAGTCTGCATAATAAACCCCAACCTATGAAAACGCTCTGAACCGACGGCTTCCCGAAACTCGTCTAACTTTTTTTTTTTCCTCCGGGCTTTCTTGGATTTGATTATGCCACAGGGATGACCTGGGCTCAAAACCGGAGGGTGGGAAAGCTTGCCAGGCATTGTCTCCGAAAACAAATGACATAACTTTGACCTATTCTTAGGAGCCTTGTGGGGGGAAAACAAGACTAAACATGAAGTGAAAAAAAAAAAAAAAAAACACAAAGGCGGTTTGGAACGGGGGAAACTCAGGAATGCAGGCCGCATTCAGGCATGCTTAAACCTGGGCTCAGCACTTTATAAACCTAGTGTCGGTTAGGGATTTTGACCGGTTATCAAAACGCACAACAACAACAATGAGGGTGCATCTGTAAGCAAAACAACCCTAACACACACACACACACACACACACACACACACAGTGGAGACACAGAGTGTATGTGAACCAGAGAAGCACCTCAAACTCTGAAACCCATTTGTACTGAAACGAATCACCCGAGAGTCCGGCGCGTCTCCTTTATACGCCGTCCTCCCTGAATCTATCGATCCTCGCCTCTGTGGAGAACCATCCACCAAAGTTTTCTCAGAGATTGATTAGTTTTTTAACATTTTTTTTATCAAGGACGTGGCTGACAAAGCTACTCCAAGGAGGCGTATGCATTACAACCGAGTCAAGTGCGTAACCATAAGCCTACTGTTTACACACGGCAGATGTTCGGCTGGTGAATATTTTATTTGCCCTTGCTGTGTAAAAAGGGTAATGCCTTGCCGTGTACAAACCGACATAGGTCAGGTGACTAAGATGGACACAGTTTAAACTACACAGGATATTTATACCGGGAGAAGGAGTGGATGCTAAACTTCCCCATTTGAGGGAAAACATATGTCCCCTGATGGTCAGTAGGCAATCAGAGACCCTGTGAGCTCATGAGTGGTTGTGGTTTACGGGTGGAGATGGAGGCCTGAGCTCACTTGAGTGGACAGATGGGGCATGTGTGGCGTGGGAAGGGTTAAAGTCTGAGGAGGGCCCCATCTGCCACCTCGTCTGTTCTCCTGGCTGGCTGATGGCCGCTGCTCGGCTCTGGCAAGGAAAAGGACACGCGGCGCTACTGAGACGGCTTCTCTCATTTTCTTCGCGGTTGACCAATAATCATAATCGCGATACACATCTAGGACCCTTTTCTTTACGTTCTCATGACTTCATACAAAAGCTGTCCTCTTTCTAGTGCTACTGTGCTCCTGTTTTGAAAATGAGAGGTGCGATTTTCGAGAAAACGACTAACGAAAGACATGTCAGTAATCACAGAACCAACACGGCTGCACAATCTGTTTGCATGAAATCATGCCAAAAACACTTCAGGTATGAAGATGACGGCAAAAAAAGTGCTTATTTTGTGCTTTCGTAAAAACAACAAAAAAAAAAACTGACTTTTCAGTGGCATGAAAAATTGCGTGAGTAGGAAGAAGGAAGGGCAGAAAAAAAAAAACAAATATGAACTCCTGCACAATGTACAAGCTCAGGCTTATTCTGTGCAGATCCGGCTAGCCAGTTGGAGGCTTTCAAAGCCACCAGCAGGGAAATGCTCTGCAATGGAAAGCCACCTGGATCCGGTAAAACTAAGAGCCCGCATTTCATCTCGGCTCACAACGGAGCCACAACAAAAGATTTTATACCCACGGAAATGCTTTTGCAGAAGCAGAGCTTTAATACTGTAATGAAACGCGACGGAGGACAATGAAGCTCTGTGGGACAGAATGAACCAAAAATCACAACGTTTGGAAAGACTTCTACTGAGCTGTATGTGCAGCCCGAGCTTGGGTTATACAACCTTAAGAAACTGAATTCATTAAAAAAAAAAAAAAAATACATATTTTACGCATTTACATTACAGTATTTTATTAGTATTATAATAAATATCGTTGACCAGAAGAAGAAAGACCGACAACATATAAACAGATCAACAAATGTGAACCGGCCGGTTCCCTTAAATGGTCATTTAGATCAAAGAACATTTCCTGCACGCTGAATCTCAACTTTACAAGGTACGGTACGAGTGATGGTATCCAGATTTGCGAAAACATAAATAAGAATCAATTCATCACAATAAGAATGTAGAAGAAAGATGGATGTCCAAAAGGTCAGTGAGTGCTGGACAACGGCGGGTCATTAGTGTCGTGGCAGGCAGAGAGGGCCGAGAGGGAAAGAGACGCGGCCTGCTTCGTATCACGTTCAGCACTTGTTTACGCAACAGGCAAGAGGATCCTGGAAACGAGCCCTTCTGGTCTAGGTCAATTGCAGTCCCCCCCTTTACTGAATTATCATAGAAAGCAAAGGTCAGCAACCTTTAATAAGAGGAGCGTGTGGGTATGCGGGCACGCCATGGGATCGCAAACAAGGACACATCATCCCAAGAGTGCTATTGGCTCGCTACCAGGCAAGGGACACTCGATACCAAGGTCGCAGTGCTCTCACTGTCTCTCTGTTAGAAGGTTAAACCGAAACCGGCCACTGAGGGTCTTACATGGGCCAGTTCGACACAAATCCCGGCCCTTTCATGGTCATTCGGATTACTGGAAAATATGTTAAGTGCACGGTTTCCTGAAACCGGAGCCTGACTGACACAAGCGATCAAAAACGTGTCCATTATTGCAGCCATTAATGTCGGAAACTGGAGACACGGCGAAGGAGAGCTCGTCCCATTTCAAACACAGGCATTCACCTAAAACAAGCCACAAAAAAACAAAATGTGTACGTTTTAGATATGGAACAAAAAAAAAGAACCACAAAATTATAGTACCACTATTCCTGAGACGTTATTTATAGAGATATGCTCCCATGACGCTCTCCTTTGTTGTCTGGACGAGAGGTCAGAGATTTTAATATATATTTTTTTCCTTCAGGTTCTACAGCCTTAGTGATCAAACGGTACATTTTACAATCTCGGCTGCAGCAAGACTAAAAACAGCGCAGTCATCATGATCGAGACTCGGCCAGAGAGAGAGAGAGAGAGAGAGAGAGAGAGAGAGAGAGAGAGAGAGAGAGAGACGGGACAGGGGAAAAACCCAAACGTCACACAGGAATGAAGGGGATGTGTGGAAAGATCAGCGGGAGAGAACTCGGAGAGCTGCAGAGACACACTCCTCCAGAATCATAAAAGCACAACAAACCCACAACCCGTCTTCATTGTGTATGTATGTAGTGCTGCTTCGTATACGCCTTAACATCCAGCCTTGAAGTCTTGAGAAGCGTAAACAGGTGAGGAGCTGATAAATCTGAAACGGCTTTTCAGTTTTGATCCGAACATGCCCGGCCCATACTGCAAACTCTGGTGCAGCTGCTCTGTTCCTTCAATTTGCAACGTCTGACATTTCACACAGCAAAGACAGAATAAGTCCTTCCATTGGACAGTCAGAGAGAGAGAAAGAGGAAAAAGGGGGGGGGGGGATAAAATGTTGCATTTACAAAGAATCCAATTACTGTGTGCACATGGAGCTGAAAGAGCGCCTATAAGAAGAAGAAGAAAAAAAAAAAACAATGTGATGCCTCTAAAGCACTACATGTTCTTTAATCAGTGTGTCGGAGAAGCATACACAACACTGAGGCGTACGGAAACCATGTCTGCCCCTGAGACACAATGGGAGGCCGTCTTTTAAGTTCGTTTAGAACAAAAAATAAAAAAAAAACTCATTTGTTTCAGGGTGGGATGGTTCATGGTTTACCGGACTCGTCTGTAATAAGCAACCGTTGGATTACAAACACTGCGCAGTGGTACATCATTACAGTAGTTAGCCAAGCAACTCTCAGACATGAATTATTTTTATATTTGTTCAGCGTTCGTAGAGGTTGTGCTCAGAACTGTGACGCGACAAATGATGGATGATTTATGATCCCTGGTATACAAATAGGTAAAGACCGGTGGGATGGCGATACGTGTAGCGGCGTTATCAACCCGTAGAACAATGCACACAACCAATAATCTAGTGGAATGTTATTTAAATGCAGTGTTTGATCACTAGTTTTACATGAAAACATTCAGTTTTTATTATTATTGGCACAAGACGTAACCACAACCAGAAATACCTACAGACATATGTTAATGTTGAGGGTTTGCGGTCATGTTTTAGATTTCCTAGAAATTAATTTCTAGAGAGATTGAAAAAAACAAACGGGCGGGAGGGGGGGGGGATTCAGTTGGGTTTCGTGATTCTTTCGCGCGGCAAGTCACGAGTACAGAATCGATATTTTAAAAATACATTAAAAAATTTACACACGTTTGCGTTGGAAGCGGTAAAATGTTACCGTTCCTCTATAATCCTGCAGGTGGCGTGCTCAATATGACAGCATCCTGTGTAGTACGAGCAAATTATTTATTAATTTGGTTTTAGAATAGAATAAAAGTCTGGATTTTTTTTCTGGACACTTACAGAATTGCAAAACAGAAACCGAATCGGCATTGTGATGTCATTGTATCGGATGACTCTCACTCCTAATACTTTCAATATTATAATAACGCAAACGGAGAATTTGAAACATGTAGCTTATGGGGGTGGAAAAAAAAAGCCTGGCGTTGACGACATAAATCTTTGCAGCTTCTGTAGTCACATGTTTTTTGTTTTCCTTTTCCAGACATGGTTAGGGAGGTCACGGAGGGACGTTTTGATGAAAAACAGAACAGAAAGAGAAATTTATAGAGACTTGTACGCTTATTGCTTCTGCTTAAAGTTCAAAACTGAAATATGTTAAATAAATAAATCAGAAGGTGATTTTTCTTTAATAAAAAAGCCCAGATACGAAACTTTTCAAGAAAAGCTTACATGCTCATGATTAGTACCAGCATGATTCTTATAAAATGTTCATAATTTGTTTGAAATTATGAGAAAGTCATGTTTGTTAGGAAAATGCGCAGACTGCTAGAGGTACAAACACGTGCTGGGGCGGGGTACACTGGTCTACAGGTTACAACTGTCTATTGGAATGGGATTAAACTAATCATTGGTAGGTACAGAACTAGGACCAAACTGCTTCAATATTATCGAGCATCAGAAAATCCCTTTTTTAAATTTTATTTGCATACCAAATTCTGTTAATAAGGAATAAAACCTCATCACCATCACAAGACAAAGCAGCAAGTTTATTACAGCACTCAGAGACAGAACTTGAGTGTGTGTGTGTTGTATTTTGAGAGACTACAGTGAATACAGTGTGCGTAGGTGTAAAAATGCTTAAGTGGTCAAAACTATGGCTCCATTTCATCATCCCTGACGCCAACCACACAATGCAGTATATATGAAAATAAAAGGATATTACTCCCAAGACAAACACAACAACAAAATTAATGAAACAGCTGAATGTGTGTAGAATATACATTTAAGTTGATCTATATTCGTCTGCAAGAAGAACAGACCTCAGCCTCTCACCATTTAAATTCACAAGTTACAAAACTTTTTCAAAATCTCCACCACCGGGTTTCTCCCTCAGGGGGAACGACTGAAATGTACCTATTGGGTTTATTTTGCAACTGACAGACTCCGCAACAAATAAACAAATAAAGGTATCTTTAATCCTGTTACAGCGTCTCTCCTCTGCTGCGCGTGTACCCGGTATGAGAGTACAGGAGCGCGTGTGATAGTACAAGAGGGCTGCGTTCAATACCAAGAGCTCTCGCGGACATAAAACAATTCATCAGACGGTTCACAAGCACCGCTTATTACTGAACGCAGCCCTGCTGCACTCTCGTGCCCTGTGCACACTCCTTGTACTTGGATGCACATGGACAGGGTGTCAATACATCACAAGGCAAACACATGTTACGGTAACCTGACTGAGGGTGGAAACCGGAGTACCCTGAGGAAACCCACCAAACACAGACAGAACATGCAAACTCCATGCACGCAGACCCCAATGCGGGAATCGAACCTTCGACCCTAGAGGTGTGAGGCGACAGTGCTAACGTTCTTTCTATTAAAATGTAATGTACAACTTTGTTTTTTTCCCCCAGAAACGAACATCCAACTCAAGGTACTGAAAGTTCTTGAACGGTACCCTGCCCTAACGGGAACTGCTGTCACATTCGGTCATGTCAGTTGCTTATTCTAATATTTTTACACTATGTCATTCTTCCTGCAAAACGGTTTGTATTCTGAGAAGAACTGCAAAAAGAAAAAGAAAAAAAAATCCCGCAATAAAGCAATACCTCTTAAAAGCTCATAAACCTCTCACAGGCGTCATCGTTAACTATGTCATAGTTTTATTCGGCCCTTGTTTAACAGTAGTGGAGTCCAGACAGAACCCGGCTTTATCTGGAGTCTGATGCTAAATCAAACAATTATTACTACTAAACGGCAAGAAGTGGTTCAAGTGCCCAAAACTGATGGACGCACCGTCAGCAGCTCGTTGCTAACGAAGCAAACACGCCTTGAGTCATCAAATGACCGCGTAAATCCCTGCATCCAAATTTACAGCGAGTTATAATAAATCTTCAACCTGCATGACGGGGACGGTGACTCGATTCTGAGAACTGCAATCGATCGGCGGCCGTCAGTCACAGCGGCCTACGTGGTCTTGAAAAAAAAAAAAGTTCTCTCCGTTACATGTGTGGGAGGAAGAGCGGGATGAGGACAAACGCTGGCCAAAGACTCGCAAGGAGCATGAGAATGAGCTTCATTTCCCTGACATCACATTCCATTTAATGTGAGATGAATTTTGTTTTTGCTAAATAACACTCGTCCTCATTCTGTTATTTGGTGGGAACAGAGAAGGGGGAGACATGCAGAGGCAGAGTTTTTTGGCTTAGCATTTTCCTTAGTATGCAATGGAGTCAAAATGCCTGATGAATCAAGTCCTGCAGCTTCGTTTCAGTCTTGGTTTTTTCCATTAAAAATATCTCGACACGAACGGCTCACGTTAAATGTGCTGTTATTTGATGAGCAAAGGTGACCTCTGGACGTTGAGTGTTGTGTATGTTTGTATCGCAGCCAATCAGATGCCACGGTGATGAATGGAATGGTGAGCTCACTCTTTTGGATTAGGATCTTAAGATCTGGTTCTTGGCTGCCAGAACTTTAACGACGTGCAAGAGCCTGAATAAAAAGAAAAAAAGAAGGGGGGAAAAAACCGGTTCCTGAAAACAGCCGCCGTCCTCCTTTACCCCGTTTAATCACCGGCGAGGGGTACACGCTCGTCCTGTTTCTCCTCATCATCCTGCTTATTCGAGCGCCAGAACAGCGCGGACGTACCAACTCTGTGTACAGTGAGGCACGAGTGTGGAGTGTGTAATATGTAAGGGAATATAGCTTGGGTTATGTGAAGCAGCTTGTTGCTATAGAAACAATAAAGTATTTCAGATGCGTTTAATATTAAACTACAGTTCACGCTGCAGCTGGTACTCAAAAATAAATTTTGAGAATTTAACAGCGCTGTGGCACACAACAATGACGATAGTTCTGAGATAGATAACCATCCAGATATCTATAAAGTCCGATTTTTATCTAACGTGTAAACAACCATGCATGGTAAGATATGCAGTGAAATACTTAATCCGTGGACAAAAAAAAAAAAAAGAAAGAATAGAATAAAAAATAAAATAAAAAAACATCAAAAGTCGAAAAAATTTATGCTTACAGTTTACTGGGATTCTCAAGGGCCAGAAGGATCTGAGGACATTGTGATCTTGCATGACGATACACGTCGTCTCGCTCCATCTAACTTTGACCTGTTCGGTACCCTGAAAGTGGCCCTACGAGGACGACAAGATTCACTTCCGATGAAGAAGTGAAGACAGCGGTGCATGCGTGGCCTGCGGTTCCGCCCGAAACATTTGAGAGAATACGAAAGCTTGTTGACGGATTAAAAGAAATTCTACAGCCAGAGTGCGAACAATTATTTTCGACTACCCTCACACCTATACAAAATTTGTGAAAAGCACAAAGTGTTGTTTAATAATGAATTACAAAGAGTTTTTGTTGACAAGAGAAATAAAACACTTCAGGATATGCTCTTCTAGGCAAATAAATCACTTTAGGATTTGGTTCGGTGCAAGCCTGTAACGTCACCCATGCTTACAGCTTAAAAATGCTGCAGAAGACACACTGCTATAACAGAGGTATGTGGAAACAATGCACTGCAACAGAGTGTGTTGCGATACAGAGATTACATCATGCTCCTCGGCAATAAATAAGAGAAAGTTGAACAAAAAAAAAAAAAAAAACCTGCTCAGACGTATCGTGCTGCTTCAACCGTCTCCGGCTTTCCAAAGACATGGGCTCATAACCCTGAGTAAAATCCTAATAATCAAAACAATAACAGTATGCTGAGTCCGGCCTGATTATCTGCTGATGTCCATATGGTCTGATCTCTTAATGCATGATGACTCACAGCCAAAAACCTCCCCTGCCCGCCGTTTCTGCACGCTGCGTGCACGAGGAAATCTGGCAGCCTTTACATTCCTGCTCTTTCTTCAATCTCCGAGTGCACATGTCTGCGCTTAAAGGCGCGTGCATGTACGCGCCCGCGAGATGCCATTTTGCAGGGTAATGATGCGAGTATTTCTGCTCTCTCGCCACAGAGACGGGCCTGTTCCGAGCACACAGACTCTTTGAATGGAGCATTAGCATGTGGCCCACCAGGAGGGGAAGTAGGGGAGGGGATCGGCGAACAAAGCCCCTATAGTCGTCTCAGGCCGAGCTATGAGACTTATGTAATATGACTGGCAGGGCCCGCGTCCTCGATCGGAGCGCTGCAGAATAATCCTGTTGAAGGAAAGGCCCAGGTGGGAGAGCGCGCTAATGAAAGAGAGGGAAATATGATTGTAATAAGCGGAGGCAAAGCTGCGAGATGACGCCGATCGCAGGAGAGGGCTAGCTTTTTATCTGTGACCGGTGATGGCGGAGCTGACTGACAAGACTGAGAAGACTATCTGTCATGGTGGAGGATGTGTACAGGCTTCAAGGAGAAATTTGGGAGTGGAAATAAAGACGGAGGATCGGATCGGATCGGACCGGACCGGACAGACAGACAGACAGACAGACAGAGAAAAGGGTGTGCAGGCTTCTCTGTTTGCGACCGGCTCTGCTACCCATCAGCAAGAGCAGGATTTAGAGAGGTTAAAAATAAAATCTGATTCTGATTTACTGTACCGTGTGCCTGGAAATCATGTGACTGGCATCACACGAAGAGGCGGAGACTATTGGGGGGTAGGAACTGAAGTGGCTGACTTTCTCTCTCTCTCTCTCTCTCTCTCTCTCTCTCTCTCCCTTACACACACATACACAGGCCTGCTGGCATAATGAGCTTTGTGATCAGTCTCCTTGGTTTCCACTGATGGTAAGCAGATAAGGACGAGTTCAGCAAGCAGCTCCGATAGCTGCAGAGCCGAAAATTACTGACACTTGAGAGAGGGGAGGAAAAAAAACAAAAACACACGTACCCCACGGGACATCTAATCAAAAAAATATAAAAAAATTAGTGTAAACCGATTCTAATAGTGCTCTTAAGAACGGGGGATGATGTGCTCGGACGTGGTTTGAATCAGACAATGAAAGCTGACCATAACAAAACGTGGAAGCGGACCTCTCTTTAGAACGTGATGTCATCAGCGACGATCTCGCACACAGCCACGGCTGATGAAACGGGAAGGCAGGCAAGAAGTCATTCATGATATTTTCATTCCAAATAATATACAGTTCCAAAGAACGAAAGTAAACATTGTATACGTTATCTTTTTCTTCTTAGTGTTTGTTGCAGAATGCAAAACCGACTACGACATTCTGATACCTGCTGTAGCGGAGAGTACTGACTGCAGGAACAATAGCGCCACGGCCAGTGTGTGTAGTGCAGCAGGTCGGGTAATCTGAAGACATGCTCTGTAGTTACAGAGGAAGTACTATAGCATGGTTTTCTGCATTAATTTGTCAAAATGTGATCTGATCTTCACCTAAATTGACAAATAGTATAATATGCCTAAAATAATAATTTAAAAAAATAATCTGATCTTTCATACCTTTATTGAGAACCACCATAAAAACCTCATAGTGCTAGTGTAAGAAGTGAATCCTTGACTTAATGACCTAAAAAAAAAAGGGGGAAAAAAATCTAATTCGAGGTTAACATACCTGGAATCTTGTTTGCAAAATGAGTTTGGAGGTGTAGACTAGAGCTACTTTGAGAGAAAACTACTCAAACCTTTTGAGTTTGCACTACACAAGAATACACTCATGTGAATACGCTCACCACGTCAACAAGAGCTTTCAGAGGATCTACGATCAACAACTATTGATTTACGTAAAGCTGGAAAGGGTTCCAAAGTGATATTAAAGATTTGAAGAGATTAACCAATCTACAGTTGGGCTAATGGAGACACTTTAGAACTGTGGCTACTCTACCAAAAAGTGGGCGCCCAGTCAAAATACGCCCGGAGACTTTTTACTAAAAAGAGATCTTCTGCAAAAGAGGCAGTTTGCAACAGAGCACATTGACGCACCACAGCTGTATTTGGTAAAATGTTTTGCGTACTGATAAAACTAAGATTTGACTATTTGGAATTAACATGCAGCACTACATCTGCCATAAACGCAGCACTGCATATCATCATGAAAACATCACCCCGACTGTAAAGTATGGTGGAGGATCACCACATCATGATTTGCTGCATCAGGGCCTGACCAGTGTGCAGTCATAGAGGGGAAGATGAATTCCCAAGTGTATAGAAAAAAAAATTATGTGTTGAATGTTCGTTAGCTGAAACTCTGTAGTGCAGCAGGATGGCGACTCAAAACACCAGAGCAAGTCCACGACTTCAGAGAAAAAAAAACCCAGAGTGAGAGCTCAGACCTCAACCCAAGAGAGGTGCTATGGAATGAGTTGTTGGAATGTCCAAAGAATATGACCAAGCTAAAGCAGTTCTGTCAGGAAGAACGGGCTAAAACTCCTCCTAAACGATGTGCAGGTCTGATACACAGCTACAGGACGTGCCTGGTTGAGGTTATTGCTGCTGAGGGGGTGGGGTCAACCACTTATTCATTTCAATTTTTTACTACAATTTTGAATGTTGAATGAGCATTCAATAAAGACATTAAAAGATCAGATTTTTTGTGTTATTATTTTAGCCACGTTATATTTAATCAATATTCTTGACTTTTGTCAAATCCTGGAATAAATCTGTGTTAAATTGAAATGGTCACGTGACTACAGTTACAGAACTGTTCTTGATGAATAACTCAGATGGTTATAGGAACATGCCTACGTTCTACAAGTCTATCTAATAAAACCTAAAAGCAACATTAAGAAAAAAAAAGTAGTGGCATCACTCAGCTAGCAGGAAGGCTAAAAACGCTGGGAAGGAAGTGCTACACATAGACTTCATCTGGTCGGTGATAATGTGGCCAACATGGATGTGGCTGAGAGGTGAAAGAGGATGAGGAACAATAGTTAATTCTGTCTGTGTCAGTGTCTGTGTGTGTGTGTGTGTGTGTGTGTGTGTGTGTGTGTGCATGCATCAGCCACTGGTGCTTTCTGACGCAGGCGTCACATGAAGCGCATGACAGAGAGGGAAAACTTCATCAGAGCAACAAAGCTGACCCAATTTTTAGGAAGGGAAAAAACAAACAAACAAAACCCCTAAACACATCCAAAAATAAATAAATAAATAAATCATCACAATCTAAAATGCAGCTGAAAACCAGAGACAACAAATTCCTCAGCACAGGAGCAGGCAGGCAGGGCCTGGACATGCACTAAGCCCTGCTTTTAACACACACATTCCAGCGCTCTAGACCTGCATGTTCGCACTAGCACAGACTCACACAAGTGCAGACTTTCTAACCTGAGCTACGGACGAATGATGTGACTCCAGTTCAAAGCGTTCGACAAACAATCCGTACACTAAAGACAAGACGAGTACGTTTTTTTTTTCAACAAAAGACTGATTTGTAAGAGAGGTGACAGTCTGCGAGGAACAGACTGATGCTGATGACATCATGGCCACAAAACCAAACAAACAAACAAACCCTGAAAATGATGATAAAATAAAATAAAAAAAAAACAGCACAGAACGCCCCAGTAAGTATAAAAGAAGAAGGGCATATTTACCGATTCCATGGCTGTCTTCAGAGCGGAGTGATTAAAATCCAAAAGGGAGAATGGAGGAAGGGGAGGAAAAAAAAAAAAACACGGGCTCTCGTGGCGAAGTCCGAGGTATCCTGAAAAACAAAAAATTTAGAAGAAAAAGAGATTAGACCCTGAATGCTAGCATTTCACCATTTCACATTCCTAACGTGATCTCGCGTTGAGGATCAACTTTCCCTGCTCAGGTTTTAGCTGACTGGACCCCTCTTCTGTTCCAGGTTGCAAAATTAATCATGAGAAGCTACAAGTTACTGAAATAATCATCCACTGAAGTAAAACAATTCAGGGGAAAGTTTGAAAAGTTTGATTTGTGACGGGGTAAGTGAGTGATTGAGTGGTAGACCAGCTACGTTAGCTTTGATGTTTAGCTTTGTTGATTCATCGACTATATTGTTATTTTTTATTGTTTGTTTTGTTCTATGGAACAGAAAGTCTCTATTCAGAGTCGAAAGATCACCAACACCATCAGCAGCAGCAAAAAGAGCGCTGCAGAGCTTTTCGCAAGCTCGAGACAGACCGCAAGTTGCTGCTGTTTCGGGCCGCCTGAACAGGATACACCTCGGCAGAATCGCTATACAGTTACTTGAGCGCCGAAGCAGACAGTGATGTCTAATACCTCTTTCCTGTGACTGACGCTACAGTGTTCACACATACGTAAATAGATGTGAAGCTGATGCAAAGATGCAGAACACACACACACACACACACACACACACACACACATTGCCATTTACTTTTATTTGAATTTACCCTGCCGGATCCAAGCTGCTAACTACTCCCATTCTCAGCACGCCAGCTAGTGAAGTATAAGGGCAAATTCTGACATGTGGATCCTCGGAGACGTGTGTAAGAAGTCAGTGCGCCTTTTCAAAGGGTTGCATCATAAGGAAGTCAAACGTCCTCTTCTGTACACGCGAGCTCTGCTCAATGCAATGACATTATCAGGAAAAATCCTCTGTTCGGATCAGCGAGTGACGACGACGACATTTAATTCATTTCTGTGCGTGCGTGACACGGAGCTCCGGTTTCTGTGTCGACGAGACATGTTTCTCCTCAAGCTCGTAAGGGAGGAATCACCTAATTTGCAAGGTTCACAACACAGGCCATGAGGTTAAACATTTATAGACGGTTCACATTCATAATTACAACTGACTTTTATCTGACTCTGACATGGGGGGGCTGTCGTATGAAACGGATGCGCCCATCGATACATCAGTGCGAAGTTTCGTCATTTCCTTTGAAATTATCTCACTGCGCTACTTCTGTAGGTTTCCTCCAAACATATTGGCTTCAAATATCAACTGAAAATCAACAATTTCACTTTTGCTCCTTTGTTGAAACAAAAACTCCACGTTGCTGATTTTGACTGAAGCCGTCAGCACACTACACATGTGCTGAGGCAAAAAGTTGCATGAATTCAGATCTGACCGTTCACATTCAAGTCCCATGACCACATATCCATCACATGTATCCATTCTTGGACCACATATAAAAGTAAATCAGATCAGATCTAAAAAAATAAAATAAAATAAATTAGGATGAAAAAAAAATCGGAAAAGCATGGTAATGTGAACATAGCACACACAGTCTGGTGTACATAGCTAATATCTAACGTGGACCGCGTTGTCTCACAGGTAATGATGCACAAAAACATCCAACATCTGATCGTGCTTGTGTTTAATTTAATTAAGCTTAAGAAGCAGTATATAACTATAGGAGTTTCTCAATAGAATAAGAAAGTGCACATCCCCTACACTAGTGCTGCTGAAATGTCCAAAAGAGACACGTCTCCTGCTAGAGTTAGCACGGTATGCAGACACTGCAGGTTTTGACTTAAAGAAAAACAAGGATCATGTTGGCAAACTGCAGAAACATTTGACTTGTTCAGTATATTATAAACTTTTTTTCTGAAAAAGTATAATTATGAAAAAAAGAACTAGTTTATAAAGCATGAATTTTAGGTCTGAAAGCTAAAAACAGAACTAATCAATGCTTACAGTTGAAATCAGACCAGATCAGTGTGTGTCTAACAGAAACTACAGATAAAACAACAAACAAAAGCGTATTTCAAACCATGCCTTAAAAACCATCATGCTGATAGGAAATAAAATGCGCCTGCACCTGCTTGGCACGGGAAAGTGATCCGGCCTCCGAGCCGTTAACGGTGAGCTGGCGAAACCAGATTAAGGCCAGGCCTGAGCACTGTGAGTACACGAGGCCCCTGATGCCTTTTCCCAGCAGCAGTCTGACAGACTGGACTAATCCAGTGCAGAGTGCGCTACCTCCTAACGAGGCCTGTAATCGTACGGAACAAAAATCTTCTGACCACACACGCAGAACAGACGCCGCACCAGCAAAGGCCGCTAAACACAGATCAGGCAGACACGGCGCAGACCACCGGCCCCGGCAAAGGATCTGGTGGATATTGTAAACACGAAGGGAAATGTTCCATCAAAGTCTATTACTCTGCCGATAACAACTGCTATTTAAAGAATCGACTATGAAATATTGGGAAGAAAATCTAATCCTCGTTCACCCTAATGCACTTCCTGACAGAACGCAGGAGTTTGTACTGCGATGGGACGGTTGCGTCTAACATCACTCGGGCTTCTGCGTGTTACTAGGCAACGGAAACTAAAACAACGGCAACCCCTCGCTATGGCTTTTTAAAATAAGGATAATAAATCAGACTAATTAAATGCTACTAAGCTACTACAAAACTATAAACCACTTCAGTAATCATAGAGACCCTGATGCTCCTATTGATCTCAGCACCGTTTTGACTTTAAATGAGGGTGAGTCAAAAATTATCCGCACTCTGGCTGGTGAATTCATTTAATTAACTTCTGCAACAAAACTAACAAATTTTTTACATAATCCCCTTGCTTTTCAATACACGTATTCTCTTATTAAAAATAGATTTTAGGTTAAGCTGCGAGCCACAAATGCACCGCTGTCTTCACTAAGAAAGGAATGTTCATCCTTGTAGGCCAGCTTTCAGGGGGCCAAACAGGTAAAAGTCTGAGAGCGAGATCAGGACAATAGGAAGGATGCCTGTACACCTCAAAACAAAATTGGGCGCAGCGCATCAATTTTCCAGCTGATGGTTGACTTTTTGAATTTTTTCTTTTCTATACTCTGCCATTTACTCTGAGGCTCTTGGTGATTAATCCATGTCTTGTCACCAGTAATGAGTCTCTTTTGCAGACATCCAAACGATTCTGTTTATGCTCTTCCGAGAGTTGTCTCGGCACCCAGTACACACTCAGGCCACAAAAATAAATGACTACACGCTGCCCTTCTTTCGTGCAAATGCAAAAAAAAAAAAAAAGAGAAAAAAAAGTGGGGCATCCATTTTTACTCGCACTGCAGTTACAAATGAACCGATGTAGCGTGTTCACACCTGCACAGCAGCAACTGGGGAGACACAGCAGCCTTGAACGGAAAGCGCTGATAAGACAGTGCAGCTAACAGAAGATTTAATATAACCGGAGCACAGAAATGTTTTGACTCGTTTCAACAGTAATGATTTATAATCCACTCTCTGTCACCTAAAAAAGGACAAGGTCCCTTAAGAATCTGTCTCCTCTCAAGGTGTCATCTCTGGAAGTTGTTCATTGGTTTACAGTGTCCTCTACTTCACTCATCTGAAGTTCTATAACTAAAAGTGCCTTGGGGCAAACCATGCTGTAAAAACTCCTACACAAAGCTGAATTAAATGATAAGTGTTGATAACGTGGTTCCCCAGGCTGAGCTTCAATAAGCGCAGAAGTAACATTAAGGACACTAGTAATGTAATAATTGTGTCAGCTTTGTACGGTTTCTGGGGGGGAAAAAACAAAAACAAATCGCATCACATGACCAGAATTATGATGGCGGCATCTTGCAAAAGTTGAGGTTGAGTGCAATTTAGTAAAAACAGAGAAAAAGTAGAAACCAACATAGTAAAATAGCTCTTCAATAAGAAAAACAAACAAACAAACAAAAAGAAAACCCACACTGTGCAAGCATCATGGTATAAAAATAATACAAGCACAGCCCTGGTGATGGCTAATCAAAACCGTGCGGTGTTTTTAAAGGAAGTACACGTTTCTGTGGCAAAATAATTCTAATAAAAGGTTTCCAGGCAACAACAAAGGGGGAAAAAAAAGCGTCAGTTCGCAGGCCAGATAAGAGTCGGATAAAAAGCCTGGACTGTGGTCCACGTTAGAAGCATGCAGTGAGAGCAGAGGCTGTTCTTTTTAATCTCTCCCTCCCTGCGCAGAGTGCACGCACTGCTGACCTTAAAAGGGAAACTTTGGGCTCGAGGAAGAGCGCTCATGCACTCCGAATTACCCCTCAAAGGCTTGTTTATTTTTGCAGACGAAAGAGGATGCTTTCACAATTCTCCTCGAGCTGAAAAGGAAAGAAGTGGCACTGTGTGTGTGTGGTGGGGGTGTGGGGATGGAGGAACAGGGGGTCGCTCCTCTTCCCCACATCCTGAACATCCAGCTCTAAACATCTCCATAAAACTGGCCAGACCAGGCACCATGGAAAACAGCTCTCTTGCATACACACACACATGGGAGCGTTTAGACGGAGCATGAAGACGCCATGACCAGGACGCTAGGAGCCTTCTCAAACAGAGAACACACACACACACACACACACAGGAAGAGAGAGAAAGTATTATTATTATTATTAATATTATTATTATTACCCTCGCTTTCCTTCTTTTTTTTCGATAGTGTCACGTTATCTTCGACTGCAGAGCTAAATGTGTGTACAGTGTTTACATTAAGGCTTCAGTCATTCGAACGAGAGCTCTACATCTCACAGGATATTTAACAATTTCTTTTATATATATTAAAATATATATGTGTGTGTGTGTGTGTGTGTGTGTGTGTGTGTGTGTGTGTGTGTGTGTGTGTGTTAGGGCAAGGTTTGCTTTCAGAAAGTAAACTGCTTTCCCTACTAAATGAGATGGACAGACAAACAAAAGGAGGGACGAAAACTAAGGTGTGTCGTACGGTTCGGTTTATTCAGCTGTTCTGAGAATATACCAGAAGTGGTTTGTCACCCTGGTGCATGATATAAAGAAGGAGAAGTACTACACTAACAATACCATCTAGTAATTTCACAATTTACCACTGAGACATTCCTCATCCTGGTGCTGCTCAATCTAACCGAGCTAAAGAAGCTAACACATGCATATGTGGATCGAATCGATCTAAAACACAAACGTGCCGTGAGCATGTTACTAAATAAACTTTGTGTATGGTTTTGAACCAATCCTATGGAAGTAAAGGAAGCGCTGATCAGGCAACAACAAAGGATGACACATTACGCACAGATTAGAGAAAAATCCAAGCAGGGTGATGTTTATCGAGAATGCTTGCTTTAAGCAGTACGAAAACACAACTCCTCCATTGTCTCACACCGAACACACAGCTCTGTTTGCTTATTTTTTTAACAGGCTCACAAGTCTTGCTAGAGAAAGTACTGCTACTATTTGAAACACATACACAGCTTTCATGACATGAGTCGTCTCTTGCACCAGGAGAACGCTGCTTTAGCACAAGCGTGCTACAGCTAAGCCGTAGATGTTTCCACTGCTGCACGCATTTTGTGGTCTGGCTTGAAGCCACGAGAGCGCCTTCTCGAATCGTGTTGACCTAAATGTCTTTATCCACCATCAGTCTTTCCAAAACTTCCACACTTTACATTTACGCCCTTAAAGAGTTCACGGACACTCAAATATGTTTTGGTAAAAAAAGATCACTGGAGTTGAACTTGAATGCACATGTTGAAATTATGGGCTTCGAGACGTCTGAGAAGTAAAACCCCTGACACGAGACTTTCCGTGCGACTCAATGAAAGTTTGGATTGTGCAACCTCAAAACTGAACTGAAAGCCTGGCTTTACAGCGCTTGCTCAAGATGTAGAAACAGCATGGTTTTTTGAAAGGAATAAATCTGGATTTGGAAAATAGGAATAAATAAATAAATAAATAAATAAATAGAAAAATGCTAGAGCGTAAATATTGCTCGAGCCTCAAGTGTTCGGCTGAAGCGTACGCTCCCCGACACACCCCCTGGATAAGTGAAGGCGTTTAGAGGATTCTCCAGTGCTCATGTCTATCTGCACCATGCTGACTAATTAGGTTTGACTCAGCATGAGAGATTAAAAAGCCAACACACAAGAAAACTGCTGAGGCACAAAATGATTCAGCAAAAAAAAAAAAAAAATTCCTGAAATTACCAAGAGTCTCTTCATACGGAGTGACAGTCCGAGAAAATGAAATAACAGCATGAATCTGGCACGCATGCAGATTTTCACCCTCCGCATCTCGCACAAATACATTTATCTGAAATAAGATCTGCAAGCCTGCTCATTGCGCGCTACACTCAAACGCCTATCCGTTTAATAGGAACGGCTCCTGGAGAAAGATGTCTCCAGTCTGTCCCCAGCCTCTCTGTGAATTTTCTCTTTCGGTTTCTCTGCCAGTTGTGTCAGTAATGGCTCTAACCTCAGCCTCCATCTTGTTCGAGACCACATAAGGCCGTCCTGTGTCTGCCTCGGAGAAGATGGAAAAGGTGCAGGGCCATTTTTTCCGAGCCTCGCCTCATAAATTAGATCAAGAGCTTTTTCAACATCAGAGCTGCGGCGCAGGACTCGGGCCGAGCACAGGATCTGAATCGAAAGCTTTCCCCCCCCCTCTTTTAAAGACACGGCTAGAGTTTGACCGAACACCCAAGAGAATTCGCTTGCATCTCGCACGTCTGCGTAGCTACTTAACTTAAAGACGAGGAGGAGAGCCGCTCAGACCACTACGGTCATCTGTTTCTTTTAATTAACTGTATATTCTATGTGGTTTGTACTCATTAAAAGGGCACGCAGTACTAACATGACACAGAGTCAGACTCTGTGCTTTCACAGTCCAGTTTCAGATGAAGATTATGTTATGCAGGTTTTTCCCTAGTTTTTGTACTAAAAAATGTTTATTGGTATTATTGTGGTGTTTTGTTACACGTTAGCGCATATGGAGTATACACTAGGGATGGGAACCGCCAGGGTACGAGTGGATACGATATCACAATTCCTAAAGAGGTAACCGAGGCACTGGTGGCTCAAATGGTAAAATGTTATGGGTTACTTATTGGAAGATCGAGGGTTCGAGCCCCAGTACTGCCAAGATTCCACTGTTGTGCTCTTGATCAAAGCCCTTAAACATATCTGCTCCAGGCGGGGCTGTATCCCAGCTGACCCTGTGCGCTGATGTGCAAAAAAAAATAATTTAAGTGTCCTATAAGGTAAATATTTGTGAGACAAGTAACACAATCTTAACACCTAGGTGACGATTCGATTTGTATTGCGATTCTTTAAGTAGCCGTGATTTTATAAAGTATCCCGACGAAGTACTACATTCGTTCCCAAATTGTGTTACAATTCTTAACAACCTTGGCAAATAATTTGCTCCTACCTCACAGCACTTCTTCCGCCTGCTAATGTGTGAATAGTTTAGAGTGCACCACCTTTAGGATTATAGAGGAACTGCAATATTTTACCACATTAAATGCAAACGATTTTAAAATTGTCATAGCACACAAAATAATTGATACTTTAACTGAACCGGTTTTCCCTCCAAGGGGCAGGTGTTGGACTACAGACCAGGAGGTCCACGGTTCGAGCCCCGACTCTGCTGGGTCGCCATTGTTGGACCTTCAACCAAGTGCTCGGATACATTCGGGCGTTGAGCTGGCAACCCGACCCTGTAAATAACTACCACAGGAACGGCGGATGTACATCAGTTGCCCAGTGTGCCAGACGATGCATAGACAGAACCAAGGCAACCAACACAACCTAGCATGTACCACCGAATTCTTGATTTTGATGAATGCAATAAAGTTTCACACTGTAACTCACACTGCAATCATTACCTGGTATCTTATAAATATGTGCCTAGTTACGAAAAACAGCAAGGAGCGAGAACGTACGAGAGAAAGAACCAGCTGAAAAAACAGAGGCACGTGAGTACTTTTAATTCGGTTTGAAGCAAGATTAATCCCAGCCCAAAGTTTAGCCTAGCAGCAGCAGCTTTCTTTTAATAAACTGTAAATGCAAGTGTTTTTTTAAAATGGGAATTACTTTTTACCCGAGTAAATGCATCCATATGGAGGATGAATGATGGATGGCTGGGATACGGTGCCCAAAATTTACAGCGAGTTTGACAATGTTCCACCACTTTTTTTCCCAAAGAGCCTTGACAACAAACTCTGGCAAGTTTTTATGGGAATGTAGTTGGACAAGAATGTAAGAAGAATAATAATCAGAAAAGGGGAAAAAATTAATAAATCAACCACTTCTAAACCAAAGTTGATGGCGGTTGTGATTCTGAAGTCTGAAGCAGCATTTAAGAAAAAAAAAAAAGAAAAAAGAAAAAAAAGTGACTGACCTCAACTAGCACTGAGGCATCAAACAATGCAGCCAATAAGCAGTGAGCCTGCGCGCGCACGCACACACACACACACACACACACACACACACACACACACACACACACACACACACCACAGACAACAATCATGTGAAATCAGTACACTTCAGTACTTTTCCACAGTGCATTAGGAAATGAGCTCCACCCACTAAAGATTTGTGCATCGACATCTCAACATGCTCAACACCAGTGGGGTTTTGTGCAGAATTAAAAGTTTGCAGAAGCTCGATGAAATAAGCTTAAAAAAAGATAATAACATGCAGGCATTGCTAAATGCTAAAAGGTAGCAGGTAGCTATCAAGGTAGCTTAGTGAGAAACAGTGTGTGGTAAAGACAAACATGAAATTGTAGAAGCATCGGCTTCAGGATCCGGCATCAATCTACCCAGTTGCTGGCTTCGGATTAAAACAGAACTTTCTACACAGTATGGAAATCACACTACTTTCCAAGAACAATAAAAAATAAAATAAAAAAAACAAAAAGGTGGTCTTCAACATAAAATATGACCGCGCTAAGCCACACTTGTGGAAGTGCGCACGTCTGATCTGACGATCGTTAACCTTTATTTGGAATATTTATTCCACTCAACACATGGACAGGCACGACAAGAAGCATCCCATCCATCCTAACACAAGCCTGCTGAACATTACTACTGTTTTAATATATAAAAACATAAGGATAAGGTTCATGTAGAAAGGCTTTTTGCTTTTGAGAGACATCCAAAGCTGTAAAAAATATATATAGCTAGAATCATAATCACGTTCGTTTTATGTATTCAGATTCTCTGATTTTATAACAGACACATAAACTTTCATAGTGTACTGAGGCAGACATCATAGCTGCACTTCTGTCGACCTCCAAACACAAACGCGAGTGTTAATCTACTTTCACAAGACAGACCTCTACCTTTACCAAAGTATCGATGAACCCCGACTAAGAACAGTCTTCGTTCACAGGTTCTGTGAGACGACCAATCGCGAGGCCTGTTAACAAAAATGCAAAATGATCTCGTCGAATCGGGCACCAAAGATATCAAACATACTTTTATCCTGTGATCTGGGCGCACCAGTTTAGTAACATGTTCCTGGGGGGGAAAAACTAAGTGCGTCTCACTGGTCTAAAAACTCATCAGCGCACAACTGACTGACTTCGAAACAACAACATTGTGACGACAGCGCACTACTGTACATCAATACTCAAACACATTGTGTGTTTCACTTCAGACTCCCAGTGTAAATGTGTATGGGCTAGCCTTTTTCAAACACACAGATCAAAGCTGTCTACAATGCATTGTGGGATTAGGGAGTGACGGGTACTCTATTGCTGCCCCTCAGGACACAGCCTTCCTTTATCCTTTATCCTAACCCCCCCCCTTAAGGCCCCCTTCCTCTCTACTGCTGGGCATCAGATTACAGGAAGTGCCACCATTTCCACAACACACCCAGCTCTATTTATCTAAAAAGCAAATCAGGCTAAACTCCAGACTGCGTTTTTCCTTGTCCTGCTCCTCATATCGCACTAGTTATCTGACACAGACCCACAAACCTCATATCCACCTCATGCTCTGACTTTCCAACAATGTAAAAAAAAATAATAATAAAAAAAAAAGGTGTGGATACACAAGAACCCAAAAATGTCAACATATTAACAAGAGAATTAAAAATAATAATAATAATAAAAAAAAATAATAATAATTTTAAAAAAAAAGGTGGTCGCACTCTGGGGGCTGACTGAGTGTGTGCGCACGCATGCAAGTGTGTGCTGTTTTGTTCTGGTCCGCCTTCTCCAGTGTCGACCATCTGCATCTGAAAGCGTGTGTAATGAGGCCCTGTTTAGAACGGCAGCAATTCAATATGAGAGAAACCAGAGTGGAGTCTGCTATATTTCAGCGGATCAGGTATCAACAGCAGCAGCTTGCTTATTGTAATATCTCACTGAGGCCAAATAAATAGAGCTATCCTATCTGTCCTCGACAGGCCAAGAGGAACCCGACACTGTCTTCTGATAGAAACAAGAAGGAACATGAATGTGTGTGTACATGAGAGAGAGAGAGAGAGAGAGAGAGAGAGAGAGAGAGAGAATAGGGATAGTCCCTGTTTAAAAACATCTACATTATTGATCAGGCTGGCTTCTCCGAGCCGAGCCCCCGTCCCTTGTCTGCTTCACTTGTTCTAAAGCAACACAGGACAGAGTCTCCCCATGACTATGGTTTGTTTTGATTCTACGCTCAGTATGATCCATTCAATTCATACTACTATTGAGTTAGCTTTGAGCTAGCTCTTTGCAGGCAAGACAGTGAAGACTAACACGGCTTGCTGATGCCTTAAAAATAACTCCCAACGTTTAACAATGTTCATGACAAATTAGGTATGCAGTGTTACAGAATATTATAATTCTCATATGAACTGAGAAATCAATTTTAAAATGCTTTATGATTATGTATTTCAGAAAATATGGTGATATATTTTTTTAGGACAAAGAGGACAGCGTTGCATACGTTATGTTTATACTACGACAGTTATTCTTTTCTCCAAGAAAAAAAAAACAATGGTGAAACTTTTTTGGTTTTGATTTCATCTTATATATATATTTTTAAAAAAGTATCTCAAAAAGTTGAGTAAATGATTATTCATACAGTATAAATACTGTGCCTCTCACAATCATGTGGAAGACTGCTGACTTGAAGGTTGTCCAGAAGAGCCTCATCGACACCCTCCATAAGGAGGCGTAAGCCACAGGTCGTTATCGCTGAAAGGACTGGCTGTTCGCAGAGAGCTGAACTGAAGCATATTCATGGAATGTTGACTAGAAGGGAAAAGTGTGGTAGGAAAAAATGCACAAGCAACAGGGACGACAATAGCCTGTCAAGCAAAGCTGATTCGAGAATTTCACAAGGAATGGACTGGGGCTGGAGTCAGTGTATCAAGAGCCACCTTGCAGAGACATCATCAGATAGAAATCAGAAATAACCTACAACTGTTTGGTTGCATTCCTGGTACCAAACCACAACTGAACCAGAGACAACATCAGAAGCATCTTACTTTGCTCAAGTCCACTTTTCAGATGAAAGTAAATTTTGCATTCAGTTTGGAAATCAATGTCATGGAGTCCGGAAAATGACTGGAGAGCTTTTAGAGCAACGCATTCTTCCATGAGATTTTAGTGCAATACATGCTTTTGTCTGCTGCCAAGCTTTATGGAGATGCCAATTTCTTTTTCCAGCCGGATTTGGCACCTGCACACACTGTCAATTCGAACCACTAACTGGTTTGCTGACCGTCATATTTCTGTGCTTGATTGGCCAGCCAAGTTTCGCAACCTCAACCTCCTAGAGAACCTTTGACCTATTGTCAAGAGGAAGCGGAAAAACACACGAATCAACAACACAGGTGAGCTAAAGGCTGATATCAAAGCAACCTGGTCTACAGTAACGCCTCAGGCTGATCACCTCCACGCCATGCCACATTAATGCAGATATTCCTCCTAAATGAGCCCAGACGAAGCATTGAGTACCACAATAACAACTTTTTTTTTCTGTAGTGTAAATGCTTTTTTAATTGATCTTAACAAACATTATGTTTTACGATGTGTATATATAAAAAAAAAAAGAACACACTATACACACACACACACACAAACACACACAAACACACACAAACACACACAAACACGTATTTTGATTTTCATGAGCTGTAATCAAGAGAAAAACAAGAAAAGGTTTGAAATGTTTTACATGTATTAAATCTCTTTTAAATATAATTACCAAAAAAAAAAAACTTTAACATTCAATTTTTGTGAGGTGCACAATTAGCTTTACCAAAATAATACACTGTATTGTACAACAAATTAATCTGCATTCTTTATTCTGCTATAAATGTTTATCTTTACAAGTTTTCCATCCGTTAAGCCAGCCCTCCAAACGAGGACAAACATTTAAATAAATTCCATTACTCATCACAAACAGTTTGGACAAGAAAATTTACTTTTTTTTTGATAGTCAAACTAACCTAGCAGACTAAAATAATAATAATAATGCACTCCAAACTGTCATCATTAAGTTACCTCCGAAATGAAGTACTCGGCATTATCCACTCACTAAAACAACTGTAGCCTGGTCAGAAGCTAAGTACATGGAGCATAACAAAGACAGGCCTTTGGACTTGGGCAGATTGAGGGGGAATGAGAATGAGAGAAGGGGACGGATCGCCAATCTGCACATGCTCAATAGGAACCGAGAGGTCCATCTGGCACAGTGGACAGCTAGCCTCTGCTACAGCCCACACTCCTGCTATTCTGCCAGGCAATGTGCAGGAAAAAACATAAGAAAAAACCTACAAAGCAATACAGAGGTAAGCCTTAGTGTACAAAGCAATGACACTGAGCAAAGACAAATAGTCTCCAGATTAGAAATCATTAAAACAAACACATGAGCAAGAATATGGGGGATGTTCAAGTCAAAACGGGACTAAAGATAAAATTTCTCACAAAAGAGGGTGTAAACCTGACTAGGGCTGAAACGATTCCTCGAGTAAATCGAGTAATTCGATTACAAAAAATGATCGAGGCAAAATCTTCTGCCTCGAAGCTTCGTTTAATTAATTTTTAATAGCTTACGTTATGTTTTTGCGCAATTATTTGTTGACAGCACGCTTTTGACACGACAGAAATTGTCAGTAAAGGCTTATGTTATGCCTGAGATGTAGATTTTGAAACTTTTAGTTCTGAAAGTTTAGTTGCACAACTTGGTGTTTTTGTATAATTATTTATTTTAATGTGTGCCTTAGTTTTTTTTAAATCCTTAAAGTCATTTGAAATACCCTTTTTTTTTTGCATCCGAGAAAAGGCTTTAAAATAAGAATGTATGGTGCTGTAATGCACTTAATTAATCTCAGTCAACTTTAAAACCCCTATCTCACCTACGTGGTTTTGCGCGGTGGCCGGAAATACGGTCCTTCATGATTCACCGTAAGTTTTGGTGCTGTAATTACGTTTCCATCTTTCTGCACGAAAAATTTAATATGTTTAAGCCGCCTTAAAAACATGTTTAATTTTTTTTTGCAAAACTTTGCGGAACGTCGGCGGGCAACGGTGACCAACACGGCATCTCACTGAGAGTCAAACTGCATAGGTGAGATAGGGGTATAAGCTATTCTTTGTATTGTGAATAATGACAATGTTTATTTTTGATAAAATGCTGTATGCATAAAAAAAAAATAAAAGATTTTTCTAAAAAGAAAACCAATTAATCTTTGTTCTCTTATATATTTTACATTGCTGTTTAAAAGTGCATTTTATCCAATTACTCGATTAAATTTTTGTTAGAATACTAAAATATTCGATAGCTACAGCCCTAAACCTAACTGACATTTACAGAAGACTTCGAGCACAGTACGGTGATGAGACCACAAAGACCCATAGAGGACCGCTCTTGTTTCAATATCCCTCCACCAGACAACGGCTTACTCCGCGAGGCCAAGCATACGGGGGTAGGGCGTCTCACAACGTGCCAGCTCGATAACACTCTAAGCTGCAGTAAAACGTTAGAGCGGTGCAAACGTTTTAAAGAACGCCGTACGTCCTGAGTGACTATGTCGGTCAAGTGGCTCGGAGTCCACTGCAGTCACTCCTGTGAACATACAGCGAGTGTAACAATTGATCCTTGAAAAATCTACCAAATTGCGAAAGAGACGCATCGGTCTGTGTGAACTGTGCACCGCTTGCGCATTACAGGAACTTGGCTCGGAGTTATTGCCGCGACCTCCATACAGTCCTGACCTCGCTTCAAGCCATTTCCACATGCTTGAGCCATTAAAGGAGTTCCTGAGGGGCTGACTGTCTGATCAGGGCTATGGCGTACTGAGAAAACTTTCAAACTTTATGGTATCCAAGCACTACTGAAACACTGGGATAAGTGCATTAGGGTAGCAGAGGCGTTTATACCCTCTCATACCTGTGTTGTCATATATGAAAAGTCCTGCTTCGACTTGAACATTGCCATAGCATTTAATATAATTGTTGACTTTGGTTGTGATATAAAAAAAAATAAAAACATCCATTCCATAGAATCCAAACAATCTTGAAAATTTCAGAACCAATTCCTCTCTTCTGTACACACATGCATACAGAGTACAGCCCATAGGGCCTTATCAAGTGACAGAAATAACACAACTGTGTTTATGTGTGTGTGTGTGTGTGTGTGTGTGTGTGTGTGTGTGTGTGTGTGTGTGTGTGTGTGTGTGTGTGTGTGTGTGCGCGCGCAGGAAGAAAAGGCAAAGGCGTTGCAAAAGGGGAAGAAGAAGAAGAACGGAGGAGAGGAAGAGGAAGTAGCCGAATTGGGAATCTGCACCACGCCTGACACAGTTCACAGCGCTGTTTATTCAGTACAGCCGCGATGGGCAAAAAAGCCCTCTTCAAACACCAGACATTCGCTAGTTGTCAAGGTAACCATTTCTCAGCACAGAAAAAAAAAAAAAAACTAATCCAAGAAATTCAAAAGCTCTGCTTAATCGCAGAACCTGTGTTTCGTCCAAGAAGCTTTCTGAACAGCACGGCTGATTTAGCGAAGAACATTACTGTAACTGAGGAGTGAGCATGAGCCAGGGTCATGATTTACAGCATTATAATTACACACCAAAGTACATATTGTTGCTTTTATTGCTGTGCTGCTATTGGACAAAAATCACACAATTACTGCGCTCCGTTTCGACTGAATCATTGTATTACTGCATTCTTACTAGGTGAAAAAAATTTTTTTCACTGTTTAAAAAACAAAAACATTATATTATATTCTGTCCATCATCACATCATAATACTGGAAAATATTGTACGACCAATTATCAGCACATTCCTCATAACGTCTTCTGAAAACTAGAAAGAGAAATTTATCCGTTTCATATAACAGGATGCTATTTTTAAACCTTCCAGCTCTGAGAGATGATTCTGCGGAAGAATGGGTTCAGACAAGCATCTGATTGGGTTCTAAACAGAATGGGAAGAAGAATTCTGTTCCCTGAATCAATTTCGAAAGCCAATATCAGGAGAGTCGGTTATAAAATCCCACTCTGCTAGCGCTCCCCGATCCTAGCACATGCTCCGTAACCAAGTCTCTGTCACCATAGCAATTTCTAGAGACTCGAGAGCCTGAATGACAGCTTGTCATAAAGACTCTGCCGCTTTCGCCTTGACATTTAACACGCATTCATTTCATATTTCTGTGCAGCATTCATTGAGAATGAAAAGATGAGGGAAGAGAGAGAGAGATGCGAGTGTTTTTTAGCGTGAAGCTTTGGTTTTAGTTTCGAGGCGCATTCCGCGTACACGAGGAGAAAAAATAAGGGACAAAAGATAAGGAATTACGTAAGACACCTTAAGACACATACCCACATTAGCAGTGTTTCACATACTGCCAGGTCTATTACTTTCTGGAAGTGTAGCCGATACAAAGCGGTAATTTGATTCGACACATTTAATTACATTTCGGTACAGAAACATACTTCTATACTGCTGATAAAGCATACATCCTATTTTCCCCTCACAGGGAAATAAACTTTATAAACACAGCCAAAGGAATATGAGACTATATTATCCAGGGATATATATTTTACCAGTCTTTCTAGAGAACGTAAAAGGTGGAGTGATATCTCCAGACACAGGCACATGCGGTCTGTAAAGGAATACTGACACGACCGATTCCGAGGGGACTAAAATCCCAGAGATAAGTACACTGCGGCACTTTCTTGTATCAAACTGTAATAAACAAATGACCTACATATACAACAACATTGTTTTTATTGTGGTCTTTAATCATCCTCACCGATCTCATGCAGGTACATGACTCTACCGTCTTAATGTATATATTACTTAGTTATATTACTGTCTCACGATGAATGAACACCACGGCAACTGTACGAGTCAGCGCTATAGTCTCGGGTACGCCAGAGTATGTGCTCACAGCCTAGAAACACAACGTTAAATAAAACAGAATGCTGCAACAGCATCGCAAGGATGCACTGATTTGATTTTGGGGGATTTTTTTTCCAAACGGAGCAACAGCGATGAAATCTTCCCTGTCTCTCTGAAGACAGCTGTTAATACCAGATGTGAATGAGGCCACAGCCGTGTGACGTGATGTGATGTGATTGTAACCCAGAGTTGCTTTTCGGTCAAGCTGTCAAAAATGCATCACTGTACTCATTCCAGCTTAAACTCATTACCTGGACTGTATCGACTTTAATATACTGATAAACAGGCAATGCAAATCCTCTCTACAAATGCACAGTTCACTCTGGGTGGAAGACGTTTCCAGCACATGAAGTTCTCTTAACAACAACAAAAAAAATCCTTGACTCTTGTAAAAGCCTTTTTGTTTACTGCCGGCCGTTTCCATAGCAGTAGAGGAAGGTAGCGCAGCATATCTGAAATTAAAGGGAAAGGAAAAACTATTCAGTGCTATGCACACGGCGTACTCGTTTAACAAAGCTCTAGATGCCACACATAGACATGAGAAGCACAGAAGGAGGCTTCCAGAAGGGGATAATCTTGCCCCCAATCTTTCTCTTTCAGGCTCCTTACTTCAGTACCAGCCAGGGCCTGGGGTATATTGTCTCAGACTGGGGTTTCTAATTCTATCGTGGTATGGTCCGGGACAGGGACTCAAGTGTAATGGAAGTTGATCTTGAGGGCAAAACAAAGGGCTCTAGGTGTGTGTGGGCCGCCAGTCGTCTTTCAGAAAGCGCCAGTCTCTGGCTTGGCCCCGGTGTCACTTCCAATCGTCCTCGGGCTGAGAAGCAACCACGCTGCCCCTTGCTTTCTCATTTTCTCCTCATCGGAAACCTGTCTCTGCAGGAGAAGTGGATATGCATGAATTAAAGCTGGGGAGAATTACGATCGAGTTAACGCGAGGGAACTGGGGAAAATGAATCTGGCGGGCAGGAAAGGTGGCGGCTGCGAGGAGAACTGCTGTGAGAATACCGAAACGAGCGTGACTGCTTGGATGTTAAGATGTTACCATGGTGACCATGGGGTCGAAGACTTAAAAATAAATAAATTGTTGCCTAACAAACGAACATTTTCATCAAACTGAGCTAGACTGTAACGAAATAAGTGAAGATGGTAAACCAGTCTGACCTCAGATTAAACCTAAAACCTACATCACTTTCGAAAAGTTGTCTCAGAGTGATGAAGGAAAGCATGACCTCAGCCACAGAACACAAAACCCATTACTACTGCTTAATATTAATTATATTAACAAAATGAGTCACTATAAACATCAAAGGCGTTTAAAACACACACACACACACAGCACCGAAGCAGTTCATGTGATAACGAGAATTATCACTCACCACTTTTGTGTATTGGTATCAATCTGATTTCTGGTACACTCTGTGTGAATAATAGTCGCTTCCCATAGACAGCTGTCAACTTGTCAGCGTACGCGGCATTGTATCACACATCAAACCAGACGAGGACACGTCTAGAGATGTTTTACACCCTTAATCAGCAGCGTTCAGTAACCCAGAGCTGTATATTACTGTGTTTAATTAATATTTACCTGTACTCTGTGTTTTTAATCAGTGGTACCGTAGCAATAAATATGTTTACGTGCAGCCTTTAATGGAAGCAGAATAAAAAGGGAAGAAAAAAAAAAGATGGATAAATGTTTAGAATTTTTAAGTGGGAGGACCAACGCTAGGACTTAGTAGTTGAGAAACTCGTTAATAAAAAAATAGAAAAGTATTAATATAGTGTACACCTTCACTATAATAATATTGATTCCCCTGTTTGTTTGTTTGTTTGTTATTTGGGTTTCTTTGTTTAAAAACTTCCTCAAAAGTGTCAACAGAATAAAGTTGTGAAGTTCCTCACAGGAGTAGCAGAATTCCAAAATAAAATAAGCTTGATGGACAGAAGGGTTTTACATGATGAGCACTTAGAAGATACACACCATTGTTTACTATCAAGAGAAAATTCTTCAGAGTGTCCTATTCTGCATCTTGTATAAATGACTTGGTCCCAATGACTACTACAAGGAAATCTATGTTTTGTTGCATCATTATTATTTATTTCATGTTTGTTAGTTAAACATTGATGCCATTCTCGTTGCCACTTATTTTTGATGTATACATTAAAAATGGCTTGCGAATCTGTGAAATGTATAGAGCATTTGACTGTTTTTTTGTTGTTGTTTGATTGTTTTGTTTAATATAATGCTTCTTTGGCGGTTTGGTCTGCTTGCTAGACTATTTTTTAAGCAGAGAATAAAATTCAAAAAACTTTGTGTATAAAAAAAGTGATATGTCCTTATCAAGACAAACACAGACGCTAATTCTAATAGAATGAACCTTTCTTCCATTTTTACTCTAATCATTTACCATAATAAACTGTTTAGATGATAAATCACAAAAATAATAATAATAATAATAATAATATTAATAATAATAATAAGTCATTTCACAATTTGAAAGTTTTCTTTTCCCCCTTAGGACATTACACAAAGCCTGAATGTTTTTGTGTAATAATGATAAAAAAAATAAAATAAAAATCTTTCTGGAATTTTCCATGCTGCTACTAACAATTCTCAGAGCGCTGCATGGATAAATTTTTCCCTCTGAATGTCTGGAAGAAGAAAGCAATGTAGCTCACTGGCACGATTTCATTTCCTTGTTAGCAGACGCATACGCATTAACACGAGGCTCATATTACAAACATAATTCTAAAGTGTAACACCGAGGCACATGATGCGGTCACTGGTTTGCTATAGATTTTATTTAGTATTAAACAAGATGGCGCTTCACGTGATATACGAAAAACGGGCATCTGATTCTCACACCTCAATCCGGCATTGTTATAATACCTGGCACTATTGTGGGAAGTCTATCCATTAGATTTTTGTAATGTTGCTGTGCATCAGTGAGATCAAAGGAACAGAATTTCAGAGAGATCTGAGGTGCAATCCGTGTTCGGTGCTCTGTACAGGCCACCCAGGTTTGTCCACTCCAGCCTCGCTAAGACATGTCTTCATGGAGCTTGCTTTGAATACAGGGTACAGTGACAACGGTGTTTTTTATATCCATGTGTATAATAAAAATGTTAAGCCCTTACTGTGTTTATGCACAAATCAGGCATGAAAAGTTTGATCGCTTATCCCGGCGTATAAATGAATACTGGCAGACGTGCAAGTAAATGCAACAATCATGCTGGTGAAGCACTAAATAAAAAAAGTGAAAAGTTATTAAACTGATCCGAAGAAAAGTTTAACCCCATAAATGACAAGATTAAGATACTAGTCTTATTCATTCACTTACACGTACATCCACAATGATTATAAGCACAGCATCACTGTGGACATCAACACTCATACACTGATGACCAAGGCTGCTTATTTAAAAAGCCTTAAAATAAAAGTTTGATGGGAGACATTAGTACACCTGTCTAAAGTCTACTATTTTGCAGGAACGTGACGGTCGTGTCACTGATGCGACCCCATTCCCTGTGTGAGAGTTTCTCTGAAAGCTTAATTTAACTGCTTGCGTTTAATGGACGCTTTACTCTCAGGTCTGATTAACCTGCCCGCAGTAAACCTGTAGTGTTGGGTCTAATATAATAATTGTTATAATATTGTCAACCATAATAAAGCACTGTAATTATATGCAAATGCAATATTCGAGCACATACCCAGCAAGCTGCTTGAGGCACATAAGCAAGTAGCACTTCAAAAAAAAAGAAAAAGCCTCGAGACTCCAACGCTACCTCACACACCCACCTCGAGCATTACTGTCATACTTCCTCCTCTAACAACTCTGAGTGAGAAAAGATATTAATGTGTCTTGATTCGCTCTTTGAATAAGTCTGCACTGATGATGTTCTTCAGCGGATCACTTTTAAAGTCCATTTCATGTCCGAAAACATTAGAAAGCAAATTATGTAAAAAAATATATATATTTTTTTAAGTTTTATGGCAAAAACATAAAAGCATGGACTAGTGTACATGCTATGTGTACATTACATAGCCATAGCATGGTAGCTAAACTGTGCTAGCTAGCAGATTTGAAACGCTGTACATCTTTAAAAATGTGTGTGTGATAATGTGCTTTTAGATTTTATAAATTAAAATGATAAAAAAAGGTGGATGTTGTTTGAAAACCTAAAAATCACAACCCATACTTCCTGAAAACATGTGTGCTTCCTGCTCAAAGGAGGGCCTTCAAGCATGTGGCAAAACTCCTACATTATTTAAAAAAATTACCAAACTTGATTTCAAAAGCTGCTGTAGCTTTTTTACTCTAGAACCAAGGGTAGAGCATTTTCAAATAATAGCAACAAAAAATATATATAATAATAATAAAAAATTATAAAAATAATCTAGCTAGATGAGCAGTAACAGCTCTTGCGTATTGACTCACAGGTGGCCTGAAGCCTCTGACCCTGACGAACGCCGCGCCCTCCTGAAACACTAATCTCACCAGCCATTTTTACACTTAACTCACTACGGGGCTCATTTTCACACGGAATATGTGACAGAGTCTGGCTTTCGCTGCTCTCGCAGTCAGCCTGAGCGCAGCCTTGCACACTCATACACAAACCACAGCAACACCCTGCTTCTCGCTTCCTGTCAAGAGACAAGGTAGAGAAGAGTCTTCAAAAGGGAGGTGTGAGGTCAAAAGGCCAGCTTCTAATGAAATGAAGAGAGAACATCACGCGAGCCTGCAACACGCTCAATTATTCATGCTATTTTAATGAAACAAAGAGCAGACAACATTGCCACACACACACGAGACAATTCTCTCAGAGCAGAAGGTCTTAAGCAGTAAGATCCCAATCAACTCGGACAAAAAAAAGAAAAAAAATGAAGCAAAAAAATGTTAAAAAAAAAAAAAATGCTCAGGAGGACAGATATCAAAAATCGCAACCCTAAAGTGAAAGAGGTAATTTCTTCTGAATCCATGCATATATAATCATCAGAATGACCCTTGGGCTCTTGTTTTTCGGCTAACGCACACACGGCCTACGCACTAAAATTCAAATGAAGCTTTTTACAAGGAATCAGGATGACTGGTAATATTCTGGTCTAAATTACAGACATCGCCGTATTCTAGAAATAAGGCAAAATCTGAGATAAAAATGTCCAAAAAAAAGGTCTCAGATGCAGGAAATGTGTCTTCCTTTAACCACAGCTCTACAATCAGCATGAACCTTGTACATCAGGTTTATCGCTTTGGTCGAGACATGAGAGCGAGTCAGAAACAGAAAGAAGAAACGAAGATGATGCGCTGGATAGTCACGACAGCTCGGAAAGAACGCGCCGCTACGAGTGAGTTTCAATACCCTTCATTTCCTGAGGAACCTGAGGCACGCAAAGAAGTAACGCGTCTCGGTGCACTTCATCAGCCGCGGTAAGGTCTATCTCACGCGCGCACGTGCAAGAAAAAGCTGAAATAGCCGATTGCTAAATCTTCTGGATTCACGGGCATGGTGCAATGTTCACTTGCGGGTGGTTTTAAAAGAACATCCTGTAAAAGGAAACGTCAGATCACATGACTGCAACAGCAACATGGGGCTCGTAACTGACAGTTTCCCTAATAGAGCTTGTAAAGCGTGAGGACACGGCTGGGGGGGGGCTTACAAGGTGCATGTATTATATTACATTACATTGTTTACAGGGTTTTCAAAGTCTTTTTATTTTCCCAGAGCTGAGCCTGGTATGAGAAATGTGAGTAGTAGCTTTTGGGTTGGGAACCAGTGAGATCTTATAGATAGCAACTGGATTCATTCCAAAAGCAATTCTAGGGACTTCATTAAACTGTTGCCACAAAGAAGGAAGAAAGGAAGGATATAATTGTATAGAATTATTTTGGCATGTTGTAGAGCTTTATAAATCCTTCACTAGAACTGAGGCCTGACTTGTGCCCCGCTGTACAAAGCGAGTTGATGAAAAACATGGTGTGTTAATGACGGAGTGGAAAAAAACTGGTAGAATATTTACTCGATTGATTTGTACCGTATGGAGGTACGAGTGAACCAGACTTTAGGGTCAAGTGTTCTCTGAAAAGATCCCTGACCTCAACCGCACTGAGCACCTTTTGCGTTGAACTGGATTCTATGGCCCGTCAATTGACGTTATTCTGAATAAGCAATTACCTATAGCTATGCACCGAAATGTAAAAACAGAAAAGGGAGACAAATACTAAAATTGGGTCTTAAAAAATCATGGTTAATCGAGTGTCTATAAAATTCATTCTACAGTTCTCTTGCAGCGCAAAAAAAAAAAAAAAATTTCACAAAAACCAACGTCCAAGTTCCTTCCGCATATCGTAGCGTATGAATTAGATTTCATAATCCTGTCTTCTCTTCTGTAGGCTAAAGATACGAAGTCTCCTTTGTTATCGCTCCTGCGTATCAGTGTGTGTCTAACGCTATAAAACCGCACGTTGGAGTAAGCTAAAGGCAATCAGGTGACCTTCACGGTGCAAAGGCTTAAATTGAGTGTGTTGTGCAAGATGTACATCCCATGACAGGCTGCATGTGGTTTGGAGGCACTTCTGCCTCTCTGTGCGCGCGCACACAAACACACACACACACCTCGCTGTTCAACATGATTCAGACACTGCAGCAAAAATCACGGGAACATCAAAGGCAATAAAATCATACCGCTATTGTTTTATAGGAATCTTTTGTCGTACCGCGCGCTCTTCGCTACTCTTCCTCGTCCAGTCGTGTTCTTGATAAAAACAGCGATGATTGCACAGGGAGTGTAAAACCGCTGATGTGACTATTTCCACAGAAATGAATGTAATGCTCACAAACCAGAACGCAATCATTAGTGATTCATGCACATGTTCAAAGATTTTCTTCGCTTTGATTTAATTTATTCCCACGGAAGATTCTTCAGTGTATGCATGCATTAAAACTGTGTATGTAAGCCGATCAAAAATTAAGAGCCTATGTGTAGCAATGGTTACCAGAATGCCAAGAAGAGCAAGAGTCCTGTCAGTACATTTAATCCAGTCAGAACATCAAGCTGTTCAAGCGCTCTGCTTGTGTTTACAAAAGTTTTACGTTATGTCCATCTCAGCAAAACATCATCTGCATGTGATTATTAAACTGGCGGTAAGGAGAAGAGTTTGCGACCGCAGTAAAGTTGCTCAATGTTTTATATCTGCGTGACATTCTGGGTCAAGGACGGCCTGGTTGCTTCGAGAACGATATAAAAAGCACATGTCGGTAAACACATAACGCCTTCGCCCTGTGCTAATGTTAGAGATATTTCACGTTACTTTTTGGAAAGGGCTGCAGAGGAAACGGGTTCGATTGATATTTTTCTCCCGTTTTACCACGTGCGAGTTGCATCCTCAGATGTGGATTGACCTCAAAGTGTTTTGAACAAATTAAAATCCACAGGATGGTCTGGGTTCTCTTACACAACTGATTTCTTGCACACGGAGCGCATTGTGACTCAAATGCACATGTTGACTTTGGTAGTGAATGTAATCAGACACAAGGTTCTACATGGCTACTCTTTACTAAACGGATTACTAGGTCTCATGAGTTTGATCAAACCAATCCTGTTTTTTGGTTGGTTTTCATTTAACACGTTTCCATCCGTGTAAAGATATAACCTGCCAAAAAATTTCAGCTTGATCGACCACACGCAGTGAACAGATATAACCGATTCTGTGCCAGGCCTACAGTGGCTCCTCAACAGCGAAACAGAAAAGTGTGCGCACCATCATCGGGAGATTTTAAATTTGAACCCGACTACAGACAACTAGCACCAACAGCGCTCTCAGGCAGGACAGGCGTCATACTTAGCTTTCCATCTCCTACCAGACGTTCTCTCTACCTGGATGAGAAAACTTGGCACCTTAAATTAAGTAAAAATTTTATTTGTACACAAAAAGATATTTTAACTTTGAGAACTGTTTCACAGAGAACATTAGGGGTGTGACAGAAGGCAAAAGGTGATGGTTCGGAATTTTTTTTTTCATTAATTGAAGTGGAACTTGTACCATCTTGTAAAGAGCGACAATAGAGGTCTCTAGGTGGCAAACTGTCTAAGAATACTATGAGCTCTATCTATAGAAAGTAGTGCAAACAATGCTTTTTTTAATTTAGGAATATCTAAAGAATGGTTTTAAACATTATGTGCACTATTTGCACTCATGAAGCAGTTACTATTTGTGCACAACTGATGGTGCAAAAATCAAGTCAAGTCAAGTCGGCTTTTGTCATTTCAACCATATACAGTTCAATACACAGTGAAACAAAACAACGTTCCTCCAGGACCAAGGTGCTACATACATGCACACAACATAAATTTGCAACGCAGATGTTTACATTTTTAAATTAACCTAAAAAAATATATACGTAAAAAAATAAGTTGTTTTTTCGACAGAATGATCAGTGAGCATGTCTTTTCTTACAGGTTACATTCGCATGGTTCTTTTTCCCCAGTTTAAGGAGTGACGTCACGTCTTCACGATTGCGCAAAGCATCAGAAATAAAGCAGCCTACTATACATATAACTACAGTTTTAGATCAATCAACATACAAATCTACATATTTGCTTGTTAAATTTAAAAACACTACATCTACAGTTCATCGCTCACGAAAGAAAACATACTTTATTCATCTTTATTCAGTTATCTGCCTGGCACGTTGCTAGTAAAGCCCAAACATCCAGCTTTATAGTTTTGTTTGCTGAACATGCCAAAGGTGGAAAAAGATGATATTCTGACCCACAAATTATCACTGCTCTTTGCCTGCTGGGCCCCATGTGCAGTGTGCTGTTGTGCACTGAGTGTTCTGGTGCCTTTCTGGCCAGCCTTGGGTGTTCATGATCATTTCACCATTTTACTTGTGTATGACTTGTGATTAATATTGTACAGTTCACCCGGCATGATGTTAGTGTTATGGTTGATCAGGTTTTATATATATATATATATATATATATATATATATATATATATATATATATATATATATATACACACACACACACACACACACACACACACACACACACAAAAGCAGCATAGGGATGCGTATAGATATGAAGGTTTTAGCTTTCAGGCTGTTATTAACAAACATTTCGGCTCCATGTAAAGGTGGCTAATGTTTAAAAACCTGAACAGTCAGAATCGTGTTTTGTCCCAATTCCTCCTCTGATTTCAACTGGAACAACAACCTGATTATATGACCCAATGCTACACCATGAGAAACAACACACTCGCCAATGCCAAACTCCAATGCCCTAAAAGTAGACCTTTTAATTCCATGGTCGTTCCTGATTTTTATTTCTTCTGACACTGTAAAACAATACTGAAGGCGCCCCAAATATGAAATAATCTCCTTTGAACGTTGATACTGAGATGCATCTGCTACTTTGCTATTCAGTAAAACCTTCATAACGGCTCTAATTTGAAGTGCTGTTTGGAATTAACTGGTGATTTCTGAGGCTGGTATCTCTACATGAACTTCTCCTCTGCAGCAGAGGTAAGTTTTGGTCTTGCTTTCCTGGGATAGTCTTTAAGAGAGAGAGTTTCATCATGGTGCTTGATGGGTTTTGCAAATGCACTTGACAATACAGTTCTTGCAAGAACTATTCCAAAAAGGCTGACCTCCGTACAAAAACTGGCTGTTCCTGTTACTCAATTACCAGATGCCACGTGTGTTATTTCACAGTTTGGAAAACTCCAGTATTGTTCTGGAATGTAGAAAATAAATCCAAACTTGTGTCCAAACTTTTGACTGGTGTGTACACTTGTCAAAAATGCTGGCGTGTAGCATGTTCGCTCACTTAGGTATATTAGCACAAGCATGTAAAAGCAAGATACTGGGCAAATTAAGAACATGCCACGCAATGAACAGATGTCTCCAGTTTGTTAGGTCAAATCAAAGGAAAAGATCTCTATAGTCGACACATTTGTATTGATTAACAACAGAAACTTTCCACGTTATCATGATGTCCAACGCTAAAAGAAAAAAAAATGTTTCCAGGGTGTTTGCATGTTTCCTTGTTTCCTTGGATCAGACTCCATTTGTTTTATTGCAACATGCGGGTCAGGTTTCATCATGACATCATAAAATCCCCTTTCTGGCTCTCCAAGGTGACTGAACAAAGTTCAACCAAGGTATTTTGCCCTTTATAAAGCACGTTGGACTAGAAACGGCAGAAACCAAACTGGTTTCTCCACAAGCAAGCGCTGCTACCATCAATGGACCTTGGCGGAGTAAACCTGTTTCAAGAACAAGCTTCCTGCTTCAATACGCATGTGAATCAGTGCATACGATATTAATCTCAACCAGGATGGGTCAATTCTCAGCAGTTACTGAACCACCATTTTGCCCTTTGAGAAAGCTTTACAGGAAATTTAAGAAAGGGGGAAAAAAATAAAAGCATTAATTTAACTTCATTTAACTAAGGAACTGCTTCATTATCAGGCCATGATGCCTAGAAGCCAGGACACAACTGTAATCCAGAGAAAATGTGTTTCCCAACAAAAACTCAGAGGGTACTACAATGCCTGATAAGTATGGTAATCATTTAGCTTTATTCTGAGGATGTGGCTACCTAAATTAGCTCTCCATGGGAATTAATCATTTGTACATGAATCTAGGAAAAGCTTTTCCCATAAAGCGTTTCACATAAATGCAGCAGCGCCTCAGGGCCTTGCAGCATCACCGTTACTGTGTGTTAATCAGAAGCAAAAGACCCGATACTGACTGCCATGTTGTTAGCGTGCTAAATTAGACCTGCGCGCTTCTATTGACTACGTGAACTCGATGCGCACTGTAAAAAAGCAGACCGTTGCTGGGTGTCCTGTGAGAATACCCTGCATTATTCCTGTTAAACGCTGCGTATGTGTGCACGTTCACGTCGCGTCACAGATGTTCCCGCTTCCTGACGGAGGTTCCTGCGGGGCTTTTGCGCTGATGTGGGGCACGATGTCCTAATCGCGTCTAATGGCAAGCAATCATCTCGATCAAAACTGGCCAAAATAAACATTAAATGTTCCGTCAGAGAGCATAATCGTTCTCCTAACAACATCAGACACATTCAGCAAAAGTCGTGACATCTTACGATTTCATGAGAATTAAATTTTCACGTGCGGGAATATGAGCTGTAACAGCCAATAATGAAAGGTTTTTATTACATAATAAAAAGTGGCTCCTATACGAAGGCTAACACGCATCTATTTAAAGCAAGCATGCAAGTTGGAGCACTGAGCAAGCTTTTGGACGTATTATGGGATGTCCATTCTGAAGCCACAGGAGGGAATAAACAACATGTGCACACAGACACACACACACACCCTGCTGATACAAATCTGCTGCACACTTGCATATCTGAAAGGATTGTGACGATCCCTCAACAGAAAGGCTTCAACAATTATAATCATCAAATAATAGCCTACGTAGGAACATAGTGAGAGAATAAACCGCCCGAGCACCATTAAAAAAAAAACTTTAATTCATAGATCAGAATTAGCAATTGAAATATTCAGCTTAGAAATAAATACAATTGAGAGATAGATAGAAATAGAGAAAGAGAAATATATAGAACAACAGGAGGAGAAAGCAATATTTTTAATTTAAAAAAAAATGCTGCTCGAATTAACCGTCTGTTTATCTGCACCAGAAGTGCTGCCAAATGCGTTTCCAGTAATGAGCACACAAGCGCAGCAAACTGATGCTGTTAAGAACCCCGCCCCTCGAACCACAAACTGGTTTGCTGTGCTGCAATACCAGGAAATGGCAAGTTCAAAACAAGCGATGAGTCACAGGCAATCAATGGCACTAGGAGAATGCACAGGGCCTGGCTCGGAGCCGAGGGGAAGATTACTGCACCTGTCCCAACGTACAGCCGTAGGAAAAAACCTCCCCGCCCTATCAGAACTGTACAGTGTGATATGACAAGGTCAAAGTGCGCCATGATGTCTGTTGACACACTGGCCTGGTTTGGGTGAAATAACAGCCATGTGGCCACAGGCGCTGAAGCAATGTACTGGGAGTTACAAAAACGGTCACACACACAAAAAAAAAAAAAAAAAAAACCGGTCACTGTGAACTTTACCTGACTCTCTACTCGCACATACATTTATACAAACAGCTGATGTCTTAGTAACCACCCTTACTTTACCGTAATATGAATACATACATCATAGAAAAGGTCATCCTATAGTGCTAACAGCAATGCAAGACACCTAAAATTATAATTAAAAAAATAATAAAATAATCAGGAATCTTTTGGAAATAAATGAAATTAATCAAACAAACATACACTACATTTTGTAATTATTATTTTTACAACATGCTGTGCATGTTCACCCTTACGCTCAAACTGCGGACATGTTTACTGCCACATTATTTTGTTCCTGACTTTTCACGCACTCTTTAGAAGACCATATCAAACAGGATTATTAAAGTAAGGTGGTAGAAAAGATATACATGTCAGCGTTTTCACATTAGGGTCCAGGGATCCTTTCTGAAAACATTTGACCCCAAAGTCTGGTTCATTAGTGAGTACACGATCGTTCCACGCTCAGGAACAGTGCCAAAAAGAGTCCGCTGCAAAAGAGAGGGATACAGCCTACTTGGACACAGATATAATCAGATATGAAAGCCAATCATATCCAAGAAGGGAAGTAGATCACTCTTCAGATGAGACATCATCAGCGCCCTCTGCCTCCTCTGAATTCCACATGTGCGCACCAATCTCACCCTTTCACTCACAAACCAAGTAGGTGCATAGTGCCACCTGCTATATTGGAAACTGTAAATACAAAAGTGTGCCCAAGAACGGAGCACAAACATCATGTGAACACGGGCAAGAGGGAGGAGCAATTGCTCCTAGGCATGGTACAAGTTAATCGAGGCCAATGTAAATACGGCATTATAAACAAGCCCACCAAGAGAGAGATATAGCAGGGTTTGCATTAAAAACTATGTTGAAAAACTGTCAACGGCATCACAGCACAGCCAATGTGTGTAGTGCGGCAGCCGGTGAGATTCAGACTCACTGCAAACAGTGATAACTGTGTCGTGCAAATTACCCTCATGCCAGGACATACTTTTTCTAGAGCAAGATAATAAATATGACTGGAATGAAAAGGATTTATTGGGATAGTTCAATACCAGGATGTTTTCAAATGTTATATTATTGTCCCGCATCAGTGACCTCTGTAAGGTAATACAGTATTCACTATTAATAAAAAGTAATTAGGTATTCTAATGTAGTTACAATGCTGTTCCCCATGCATAAACCACGACAAAAGATTATGCAATAACAAACATTAAAAGGGAACAACTAATGGAACAGCCTGGGATATATAAAAAGTCATATCAAAAGATACTCTGGTGTTAAGATACAAAGCTCACAGTTAGACCATCTCTATATACAGAAAGCAGATCAGTTCAAAACACAACTAGTTAAAAATTTCCTTAAACTCTGCGCTTGGATTTATTTTTTTTTTTTTTTTTGCGTGCACTACTAAAAAAAAAAACCCAGTTCCCTTTTCATCCCCAGAAAAAGAGGCAACCTATAAATAACAGACAGGCATTAAAAGAGGCCGAGTGGCATGAATGGAAGGGAGGCACTTTAAGCCTTTGTGCTATACACTCGGCACCGAGCCGCTAAAAGACAATGGAGTGTCAGAGGCCTGCGGTGGCCGTGCTCCCTTTGCTCTTTGGTTAGGTGGGCTTTTCAGTCATGCACAGTGCCCGGGACCCCCATCCCCCCTTCCTGTCACCGCCACATTTCAATGTAAATGGGCCGAATGAATGGCTGCAGCTGCCCCATCAAAAGGAGAGCAGTGCTAAAGGAGCCAGGGATTGAGAGTCAGCCAGGCCATGCTCGCCTTCTCCAAAATGCTCCAAAATCCCCCACGCCTAATCAGGGGGAAAAACAAAACAAAACAAAAAAAAACAGCCAAATCAACAGGAAATTCTGCTTTACATTCTGCCTGATTATGAACCATGATGCAAAGACAGGTCTGTGCTTTAACATTAGTAAGGAGCCTTATTTTTGTAAAACCGAGGCAACCGCATACAGTGCATAATCGTATAAGGCTAAGAAAGCCGATACACAGCTGTATACTGTAGTCTGTTTGTGAAGTAGCCGTGGGTTTGACTAAATTATTCCAGCGATGTAAGTATACAGATTATAGCTGCGGTGAATTCTGCAAAAACAAAACACGTTTAACAGAAATGTAGAGGCCTTTCTCAGAGAGTTTGGCCTACAAGAGAGAAGCCATGGCTGAAGCCACCTGTTCGTCTGCTGTAAAAACACACAATCCCTCTGTAACATCTCTCTCTCTCGGTGTTATCAGCTCGCTTCAAACACCCAGTGAGCCACACATGGATAATACATCACTCCTCTCTCAGCACATCCAATCATAACAACTGCTGTCTCCAATCCTCCCTCCTCCTGCCTACTCACTTCAGCCCACACAAGTGAATCTGCAGTCTTTGGCCGTAGCGTGGACGCGCACAGACTCACAGAGAGGACTAATATTCCGAGGATGAATACAAATCTCAAGTACAAACATCCCAATATACTTTGCGAGCCATCTATTTCTATACAAATAAAAATACAGGTTGTATATTTATCTATATAATTATACAGCTGTGTGTGTCCACATATACGTACATAGAAATTTGTTCTTGTCTGTTCCAGTCCTCTGAGTACACATTTCTGAGTCTGAGTGTGATTCATTTCAAAAGGGCTTACTGCAAAAAGATGAAAAGAGGCACTGGGTGAAAGCATCTCGAGCAAAAACACTGCGGCAAACGCAGAGCAGAGGAGAGAAGAGAAGAAAGGACTATCTCTTTTTGATGCATGAGATTCAGAGAGAGATAGCAACAGCGCTGCAGCAAGGAGCACAACCCTTCAAAATGTCCAAATCCACTGCAGACTCAAATGGTACGAGAGAAAAGGCAGGCAACCGGTTCAGGCTGGGTGTATGCGTTAGTTTCGCACACATCCTGTGTGTACTCAGCACATCGATCGTGCATGTCTGAAAATGCTGAGTGCATGCATGATGCAATAACGACATGACATCTGCTACAGACCGATACAGCTGGATCTCAGATCGTATACTTGGGCACGATTGGGTATTGCAGTCGTGAAACTCATCTTGTCGGCTAGATACGTCTGTAAAATAGATAGATCTAAAGTAAAGTCACTGTTTTTCCAATTGAAATTGCATCAAGAGACTGCAGAAAGAGAAACTAACAGAGTAACACTGTGTGGTTCACAGGTTTTTGGCTTGGCTCTATCTAATGTATATCCAGATATTTAGATGTAAAGATTTTTATTATTTTTTTTTTTTTTTGAACTATGTGAAGCATCAAATACAACCACAGTCTTTTGTGTGAGCATACTTGTGCGTTGCTGGGAAGGAGAAAAACCTTTCAAAAAGGGTTTAAATGGCATTTGGCTTCCAAGCAGGCACCTATAAACCATTTAGACAGAATGAGAGAAGCGAAACATAGGCAGGAATGTTCCAGTTCACTGACGCTCCAAACACAGTGCTGAGGGAAGAGGACGGACAGAGGAAACCAACACACAATGACCAAGAGACACACTGCACTGAATTCAGCATGAAAAGGGAAGAGAAGAGATATGCAGCTGGTTGACACACACACACACACACGCGCACACACACGCACACACGCGCACACACACGCACACACACGCACACACACGCACACACACGCACACACACACACACACACGCACACACACACACACACACACACACACACACACACACACACGGTTAATGAACCTCAGTCAATTCATATACACAAATACACACCCAAATCTTCACGTTTACATCAAAATCAACTATTAAACTTTCTAATTATTTGATATAAACAACTTCAAACATGAGCAGGCATAGTCCGGGGTACACACACACACTTATTTTACATCTGGAGCATTCCTTCCCGAGCTTTAAAACAGATATCCAAAAGACAGCTGTGTCTTGAGTAGAAGCTCAAGGTAAAAGACATCAAGCTTGCCTCGAGTTTGGTTTAGGGCCACAAAAATTGTTTAAACGTTGGTTAAAAAGATCTCCGACACCAGGAAACCTTGGTGTATGACACACAAGGCTTTTATACACAAAAATTCTCTCCATAATTTTTCATTATTCTTATATCTTTTCTAAATGCAGAAAACATACAATTTATAGAGAAATGCATGGTTTGCAAGTTAGCCTGTAATGGACGTTATCACCACAAGAAGAACTGTTATCGGATCTCTCGATAGCCATGCTATCAATAATGTAACCATGGCAACAAGCAATGAACCAGAAACGTACATGAGGTTGAATATCACTATCAAGGTTTATGGCTGATCAACTACATTTGGGCAACAATGAAAGATCTGGGGAAGGACCAAAAAAATTCTGTTAATCAAAACAGAAAGCATCAGCATGTGGGACTTCAAGGGACTTTTTCTCCCCAGTGTTGTTGTTGCCTGACAATTACACAAAGTGTATAATAAAATAAAGTCAACCCAAAATAAACAAGCCTATAAAACAGTCCTGAATGAGGCAACTCTCACTGCTGGAGCACCAAATGCAGTCACCCACCTCCCCAAATGGAAAACTTCACACACACAGACACACACACAGACACACTGCTACACTCAAATCAGGCACACAAGTTTCCACAGTGCGACCTACAGTACATCAGTCTGAGTGTTATTTTACATGCAGAGTGAGGACAAAATCCAATTATAAGACTCAGACCTTAAAGCTAAAGCTGTAAAAGTGCCTCTTCTGTGGTGCACGTCGACTCTCACAGTCAGTCTCTTCACAAATTTAGTTTGTAAGTCACAGTTTAACCACAAAGCACTAAAGCTACTTAGTACATAAATTCACAGATTTGCCCAACTTAACCACGAAAAAATAAACAGCGCAGCAAAAACAGACTCTGCATCGATGCGACAAACAGACTATAGAATGATGGGAATCTGTGATCGCTAGAAAATCCAATCATACAAACCAGGAATATTTATACAGTATATATATTTAAAAAACCTACATCCATAACTATAAACCACAAACAGATCTTACACACACACACTTTATATATGTGTGTGTGTTAATACACATGTTACATGCACATTATACGTACGTATATGTTATATACTGTATACACATGTGTATGCGATCTAATTGTGGTAGTTATAGATGTAGTGTGTTTTTATTCTTGGTCTATATATAAATACATATACAAAGTTGGAGGATTGTTGTTTCTGTGTAAAGACTGACATAGATATATGACAAATACACACAAAAATACATAGATAAAATGGACGTATAAACGTGTGTGCGCGCATATATACTGGGCCACTAGAAAACACATCCAGAATAATCACGGCTCCCTTCCAGTTGAGAAAATGAAACCCTTTCTCGCCTCCCACGGCGACGCTCGCTTAGGATAATCTGATTTTGTTCTGGTGATTTATATGTGACGCAGCTCCTGACAGGAGCAGATAAAACATGCGGCTAATGTTAGCTTCACGTCACCAGTAAGCAGCGAAAAGGGAGAAACCTCAGACGCTTATCCAGTCGGGAATCGCATAGCTTCCATGGATGATGTGCAGATTATTTTTCTTTGGAATCGGTCCAAGGATTCTGGCAGAATAAACGTTTCAACTTAATTAGAGAACCAGATGTCACCTATTAAAATGTGCAATGCTAGTGAAACCGTTCTCTGTTCCATTTCCTATCTTTTTATTTTTTTTGGTGGGGGGGAGAAATATCTATCTGTGTTGTGTGTCGTCTGTCTCGAGTTATTTATAGTTTGAGAAAAAAGTTTTTGAGAGGAAAACTCTGTAACTGGATTGAACCCCCCCCCCAAACTCCCAGCCTTCCCCTTAAGTATTAGCAGCATAATCATGTGTATTATGAAATAAATCAGAGCTTGTAAAAATAACATTACTCTAAAGCAGCAACAACAAAACTACTAAATTAACCTATTTACAGACATAATACAACATATACGTCTTATGTAACAGTATGTTTTGACTCACTGTCAGTGACAAAAAAACTATGGGAAAGCACTCAATGGCTTAAATAGTTCAAACCTTATGTAATATCTACAGCGCACACGAGTCAGAAAACACACAAGCCTACGCTACATTATTATTAGCAAGAGACATGCATTCACTGGTGGCTTTTTTGAGTATTAAACATTCATGATCACATCCTATCACAATGCGCAAACTTGCGTTTTCTTTAAATAAATTTGCCTTGGAGAGGATTTTAACTATAAATGAATAAGTGTCACTAGATACTCATCACAGGATGTGTATCATTGGAACATTGGAAGCGACGAATGATCAACAAGGGGGATCACCAAATACGATGTTATCATGATACCTGGGTGCTGATCTAGTTTGTATTTCGATTCTATTTGTATTAGAGATATCACGATTCTATATGAAAGTTTTCCAGCTTTCATTACAATTCTAAACAAACTCAGAAATTATTCACTCCATCCACACAGGATGCAGTGTCGCTGCTAATGTATGAACAGTTTAGAGCTCACTAACTGTAGATTATAAAGTAAATGCAATATGTTACCTCTTCAAATGCAACCATAAATTAATTTTTTAAAACTATTTTGCAAAATCAACTTTGGAGTTAATGTATCGCCACAAAACAGAACTGTAACATGTAGCCGAATAGATTTTTTCATCAATTCCACATCTCTATCAGGATCACTTTCTACTCCGTTGTGATTAAGCTAAACTTAAAAAGTGCTCAGGACACAAAATCTCTCACACTCAAAAAGCATGATTTAATAAAAGTGAAGCAAGTCATGAAGTCACCATTATAAGAAACTCCAGTCTTCAGTAACAACCCCTGACCCTGCAACCTCAACCAGGACACTATTTCCTGTCTCGATTTCACACTGGAACAAACCAAGACACGCTCCATCTTGAACATGTCACACATGAGGGACTGAGAAACCGGCACTTAAGGATGAAGAGATACGACTGCCCCAGAAAACACACAACAAGTTAACCCGAGTATAAACTAATAATCAGAGAACAGAATTCTCAATGATCCTCAAGCATAACCACTGTTCTCGAAATCATGGAATATAAGCAGGAATGGAGTTGCATGTACATGTAGAAGTGGACGACTGGGAAACAGCTAGAGAATGATTAGCGTGGTGATGTTTACAAAGATTTTTGCATTCTGATTTATCCAAATCCAAAGAGATCACATGTAATGAGCGGGAGCTTGGCACCAGTGTTGTCATAACAACAAGGATTGCTTGAGTCCAGTTAAAGCTTCCAGCTTGTAATCATGTTGCTCGAGTTTTAACTTTCCACCAGAGCAAAACTTTACTTCAGTTCGAGAATTTAAAAACAAAGTTAGAAGACAAGATCTGAGCACAGGTCATGTTTGAGCCAGATTCTGGAACAAGGATCAGCCGGTGAAAAGAATATGAAACCTACATAACATCATTAGTGGTGGTTTATTGTAATAAAAGTCAAAGGTCACTGCTTGGAAATTTTTTTTTAAAACCAGGCGGGTGTCCTGGATGTTTACAGAATGCTGGGTGAACTAAACTCTGAACCAGAGGAACTACATTGGCCTGAAATCTAACACAACTCATTTTTAGAAAGATTAAAACCTATAAATCCTCATTTTCTTTTGCACAAGAAGCAAATTCACATGCACATACCTCAAATGTTTACTTGTTTATTTACTATTGTTGCATCAAATTCCTTTCAGATGTCCAATACTACAAAATTGTGCATTGTGGTAATCAAGAGATTACACATGCACAATGCGAGTCTGTCTGTATGTGTGTACTGCTGGCGTTTCAAAGGTCTTATCGGTTACCCGGGGTTGGAATATGTGCTGGGAATTACAGCAGGTATCTTCTCTGCAGTGCAGTGTACATTTCAGCTCACTGCACCAAGTGAACAGTGTTCCCATCCTCCATTCGCCATCCTGCTCCTCCTCACTGAGGGAAATGACTAAACCAGCACAGAACTAATGAACCTCAGCAACTAAAGCATGGGAAGCCTCGAGCCATCGTCATATACAGTGTGCTTACTTGTCAACTCGTTCTCCTGGACGTTTGCGCAATGCAATAAATCAGAATTCAACAGCTGGAAAATGAGAACTCTGTCTCAGACGGGAATCTACATTACACAGCAACAACACCACCAAGACCAAATCTAAGCAGTTCTGTTCAGGGACAAAAACCGGCAGATCTCTAATGATGTACGAGGATCTGAAAGAATACGCTGCAAAAGCAGGGTTGTTTTGTTTTATAGGAACAGTCAAGGTGCACTATTTGAGTTGTAAATGTGAAACTGTACAAACAAGCAAGGTTAACCATAAGAACATGATTTTTAAAGTAATTAATCAGACCCTAAATACATATCCAATCATTTTAACCCATATTCAGTGCAAAAATATCTGTCTAAAAATGTGCCTAAATTATGTCTAAGACCAAAGCTAAGGGCTTCCTGCATTATTGTTGATCATTGATAATTTGATGATAAATATCTGTCTAAATTATGTCTAAAAATAAAAGCTAAGAGTTTCCTGCATTATTTTTGTTCATTTTGTTCATCAATCTGATCATAAGTCTGTCTAAATTTGATAACAGTCTTAATAATGTCTTAATAATGTCTAAAATCAAACAGTGTTTTCTACATTGCTGTTGTTTATTTATATTTTTTACTTTAAAAACACACCACTCTCTGAGCAGCATCAGCTAGCTTAAATAAAACAAATTGAAAACGGTTTGATTCTGTTCACACTGAGCCTCATCTTCAGCAACACGTTTCCCCTGATAAATGTAGCACAGCTAAACATATTCACACACACACACACATTTATGTGTGAAGCAAAATAAATAAACATACAAACAAACATAATGTGACAGAAAAGGTCCAACTGCTCATGGAAGAGGAAAAAAACAAACTCGTCGTATTAGCTTTGGTGCTAATACCGCGTCTCTGTGCCAAAACTTTAGCATTTAGCAACGGCGTAAAATTCAGCAGGAAAGAAAAGGCAAACCAGCAAACAATAACATGCTCTGGGTAATAAAAACAGCGTCACTGCTTACCTTCGTCCAAAATGTAAGCTACATCTACACCATTAAACTTGATATTTCCCTCCCGACGCTTGATTTTCCCATTTGAGGCCTTCCCAATCAGCGGGCTAGAGTTCGAGGGTATCCGAGAAACGCGCACCACATTTCAGTCCCGGGCTCACGATAAGCCGCGGTGTGTGCGCTAGCGCGCACACCACTGGCACGCACGCACTCTCTCTCTCTCTCTCTCTCTCACACACACACACACTGCTCTCTCTCAGTCACACACACAAACAGACAGACAGACACACACATACACACTCCCTCTCACACACACACGCACAGAGAGAGAGCGCGAGCAGCTAAAGTTAATTCCTCCACGGAAAAAATAATGTTTCTCCACAACCGGCGACCGAGAAGCAAGATCAAGAAGAAATCTCCATTTTATTCTGTGTACACTTTATTACTGCAACCGCGTATCGATTTCAAGGCTTGCTTCAGAAATTTTAGGGCAAATAAAATCCACCTCGGGTCAAAATAATCCCCCCTAACGTCCGTCTCCTGTACGGAACCCGTCTCGAGCGGCCTTTGACTCGCACTGCTGACGGAGAGAGCTGAAACATGACCCGCAGAGGGGCGGGCGCTGCGTGCGGCAGCCGTGTTCCAATATACACTCCCACTGGATATAAAGTACACTAGAATGGGTGCGTGGTAAATGCCTAGTTAAACTGCTGTGTAGGGTTTAAATGTAGGAAATAGAACGCTGTTGGAGATCCAGCCCGTGCACGAGCGCAACGCCATTACGGATCTCATAAGCGCAAAACATTTCGTCTGTCACTGTAATGCTCAGGGAATCACCATGGAAACATTAATAATTATTTTTAGAAGTTAATATTAAAAATAATTATTTTATCAAGAATTATATTATATAAATGACAATGAATCAGCTGCGGTGTTTTTTAACGCGTTAAGATTTCAGTTTCTGCAGCATAGCATTATTATTTTCACCTTTAATAATTTATGTACTGTAAACTATTTAATTAAATTTAAAAAGGTTGTGTGTGTGTGTGTGTGTGTTAGTAAGAAGAAAACAGGATGGTTGTTCTCTAATTATATGTTTACGTTTAGGTTATCAGGTGGATTTTGACACAAACTGGACACAGATATTAACATCTTGATGGAACATTAATAATAAAAAATTAATAAAATAATAATTAGTGTCCTTAATAAAGATGCATTCAGTTTATTTTTGTTTTGTTTAACCCTGCATGACGTAACCGGAAGTATTTGCTGTCACGTGACTAATATTTTTCAAACCGCTGTCCTACTGTATAAAAACTCAGATTTAATGTATTTGGTGCCAGTTTTATGTCTCTCTTTCTTTTCGTTTTTTTGTGTGTGAGCTAGTTTTCTTTCTCATATATTTCTTCGATACCGAGTCACGTGACTGGCATTTATTGCGCTTCGTTGAGGTCAAATATAAGCCGAATACGTATTACTTATTATTTGCTGCTGTAATGGCGCCATCTGGTGTACAGTATTTGAAATGCAACCTAAAAACCATAGTCAACCCAATAACCATAGCCACATAAGCCATTGCGGGTCTACACGACTCTCTTTATGCTCTTTTTTTTATTTTTATTATTTGTTAGAGTTTTTTTTGGGGGGGGGGGGGATTAGCTATACAAGTTTAAAATACTTGAATATCACATCAAATGAATACAAATAAAAATATTTGAAAAGACATAATGCAATTAGTATACAGTATTCAGGAGGAGGGGTTTCATCCCAACAAATTGATATTTGTCATTATAAAGTGTTAAAATTGAAAATGGGACCATTATATACACTCACCTAAAGGATTATTAGGAACACCATACTAATACGGTGTTTGACCCCCTTTTGCCTTCAGAACTGCCTTAATTGTACGTGGCATTGATTCAACAAGGTGCTGAAAGCATTCTTTAGAAACGTTGGAGAGCATCTTGCAGTTGATGGAGATTTGTGGGATGCACATCCAGGGCACAAAGTTCCCATTCCACACATCCTAAAGATGCTCTATTGGGTTGAGATCTGGTGACTGTGGGGGACATTTTAGTACAGTGAACTCATTGTCATGTTCAAGAAACCAATTTGAAATGATTCGAGCTTTGTGACATGGTGCATTATCCTGCTGGAAGTAGCCATCAGAGGATGGGTACATGGTGGTCATAAAGGGATGGACATGGTCAGAAACTATGCTCAGGTAGGCCGTGGCATTTAAACGATGCCCAATTGGCAATAAGGGGCCTAAAGTGTGCCAAGAAAAGATCCCCCACACCATTACACCACCACCAGCCTGCACAGTGGTAACAAGGCATGATGGATCCATGTTCTCATTCTGTTTACACCAGATTCTGACTCTACCATTTGAATGTCTCAACAGAATTCGAGACTCATCAGACCAGGCAACATTTTTCCAGTCTTCAACTGTCCAATTTTGGTGAGCTCGAGCAAATTGTAGCCTCTTTTTCCTATTTGTAGTGAAGATGAGTGGTACCCGGTGGGGTCTTCTGCTGTTGTAGCCCATCCGCCTCAAGGTTGTGCGTGTTGTGGCTTCACAAATGCTTTGCTGCATACCTCGGTTGTAACGAGTGTTTATTTCAGTCAAAGTTGCTCTTCTATCAGCTTGACTCAGTTCTCCTCTGACCTCTAGCATCAAGAAGGCATTTTCGCCCACAGGACTGCCGCATACTGGATGTTTTTCCCTTTTCACACCATTCTTTGTAAACCCTAAAAATGGTTGTGTGCAAAAATCCCAGTAACTGAGCAGATTGTGAAATACTCAGATTGGCCTGTCTGGCACCAACAATCATGCCATCCATGCTCAAAATTGCTTAAATCACCTTTCTTTCCCATTCTGACATTCACTTTGTAGTCCAGTAGATTGTCTTGACCAGGGCCACGCCCCTAAACGCATTGAAGCAACTGCCATGTGATTGGTTGATTAGATAATTGCATTAATGAGAAATTGAACAGGTGTCCTAATAATCCTTTAGGTGAGTGTATATTAACAGCAAAGTGGCGCCATCTGCTGTATAACTTGAACACTGCACTTGAGTCACAATCAAAGGATTGCTTTCACATGTTGCAGTTTTATTCTTTTAAATTTTTGTCCTGTCATAAACTTCACAGATTGAAAAGGCCATGAAAAGAATTTTTTAATTTATTGGTGTAGTGGTTATTTGCAGTGGTGTCCTTGCACCTTCAGGGTCGAGGGTTCAAGTCCCACCTTTGTGTCTGTGTGCAGGCTCTCCAGGGTCCAGGTTCAATTCCTGGCAGGGATCTTAAATACCGGATTAAGCGGTATAGATGATGAGTGAGTGAGTAAGTGAGTGAGTCCATAGATGTGATAACCTGGTCATTCAGTCTAGTCAAGTCTAATCTTAATACTCCCTAGAAAATTCAAGTTTTTTTTCTGATTATTCTCACTAATAATTTTTATTATATTTTTTAATGGGCACAATGCTGTTTAGTCCCAGTCCTGTGAGATCTCATCATGTTGTGCGTGTGTATAGAAATGCTCATACTTTCACTAATAAACATGGCTGTGATTTCTAATTTCAGTTTTATATCATGCATCTTTACTAAGAGTTTAAGTCATCTCCATTCATGGGTTCCTTTCATTTGTTTGTTGGTAAAAAAAAAAAAAAAAAAATTCTTAACCCAATTGTTTTCTGCATTTGACGCAGGATATTAATATTACATGCAATTACATGTCCATATATGGATTATAGTACTTGACTTGCTGTATTAAGAGAAATTACTTCCTCCTTCCTTTATGGTGATTCCATAAAAAATAACATCTGTGTAGCAAGTCTGCTACTAGGGCCACACTATTAACATCTAATGGCTACTCTGGATACGTATTACAGATATTTAGATATTAAGACAGTTCTTCCTAGTCAAAATGAAAATTTTAGCTATTCACAATGACATTCCTCCCAGGATAAAGGTTGTAACTTTTCCCATTCATATGTATTGAGTTTCTTACTACAGATAGTTTTAATTAAGTTGTAGACATTGACTGTGTGAAATGTGGATCACTGCAGCTAAAATATGACTGTACATAATTCAACGTGATATCTACAATTTAATCCTGACTAGTTATAATACCAGTTCAAGATATCTTCAACTCCCCTCAATTAGGAATATCTATAATGCCTTTTTGGTATCTTAAATAAAATATTAAGTAGTCGAAACTACATTATATATATGTATATAAATATATACACACTACATTGCAGATATCACTCATCTGCCTCCACATGCAGGTGAACTTGAGTAACATCCAATTCTTAATCCATAGGGTTTAATATGATGTTAAACTCCCCCTTTACAGCTATAACAGCTTCAACTCTTCTGGGAAGGCTTTCCACAAGGTTCAGGAGTGTGTTTATAGAAATTTAATGACCATTCCTCCAAAAGCATGTTTGTGAGGTCAGACACCGATGTTGGACGATAAGGCCTGGCTCGCAGTCTCCGCTCTAATTCATCCCAAAGGCGTTCTACTGGGTTGAAATTAGAACTCTTTATGGACCTTGCTTTGTGCACTGGTGCAGAGTCATGTTGGAACTGGCGTGGGGTTTTTCAGCAGTTGGAACTCTTAATGCTTCAGCCATATCAAGACATTTTGGACAATTTCATGCTACCAACTTTGTGGGATCAGTTTGTAGACGGCTCCATCCTGTTCCAACATGACTGCGCATCAGTGCAGGAACAATTGTCAAGAATTCCCATAAACTGGAAAGCCTTCCTAGAAGAGTTATAGCTGCAAATGATGGGCCGACATCATATTAAACCCTATGGATTAAGAATTGGTAAACTTCACAAACATAGTGAAGTTTATATGCTTGTGAAGGCATACTTTCTGCAATATAGTGTATATACTGAATAAAGTGGAAACTTGGATTGCAAGCATAACTCGTACCGGAAGCGTAATTGTATATCAAAACACTCATATATCAAAGCAACCCCCCCATACGAAATGATCGCAATCCAAGGTTCCACTGTATTAAACTGTGACTAATCAGAATTTAATTGTAGATATCTCAAACTGGAATTATTAATAGCTATAATTTAGAGTCTGACATCTGTGCAGTTTTTGACCAGGTTTTTAACACTGCAGCCTGTGTAAGACAGGAAATGTCAGCAAGAAATACTGAGAATACACTGACTTTAACAAGGCAACTATTTCTCCACCAGGTTCAAGGAATTCATGCCTTCATTTCTAATTCTTTTAATCTACAAGAGGAATCGCTATTTTTTCTGCTAACACTATTCAAATGATTTGTTTGTTGATTTCGGTGAATATCCAACGGGAAACCTTGCATGAGCAACTTCATGCACAACAATACTGACGAGTAAAAATGACTTTTGGGATATCTTTAACTTTAATTCTGCCTAGTCAGAACTCAAATGAAGAGACCGGGCGGTGGTGGCTTAGTGTGGTAAAGCTTGGAGTGTTAAGGCTCTGAGTTACTGATCAGAAACTGATGAGTTACCGCCAGGTTGCTGCTGTTGGGCCTTTGAGGAAAATCTATTTCTACTTTCACGCCTAGAACTTCTGTAATAGCAATTACTTACATTTAAACTTTATGAATCAACAAAAAGTAGAGCTTAATGCAATTTTTCTTTATTTTATACTTTTAATAAATAAAGTTACTTCTCCTCCTGGTAACACCAGGAAAAAAACTAGTCAAAAATATATTGTTGATATCTGAAATGTTCAAAATGTAGCCGTTAAAACGGTTAAACGGCTTTGCCATACCGCCCAGTATCCTGTAATATGTTGATAGTTCGCGTCATTTGTGATGTCATCGGTGACGCCCCACTCATGGAAATCCTTGTTCTTTTTTATTATTCTTTTTTTTTTTTTTTTTAAAGATATTACACATCAAAGCGGGCGTTTATTTGGTTTAATTGGCCATATTCTTTTTCGTTTTTTGTCAAAGTCCTAATTTTTGTTTTTCTTTCAAATACATTTGTGTAGGAGGAGGACAAAAATATGTTATAGTTTTGTTTTTATTGCAATGCAATCTTTGTAAGTGTTATGTTTTGATTCATAAATGTAAATGTAATAATTGTACACGCATCTTTCTTTTATTATTATTATAATAAAAAAAATTTTTTTGGATGCAACAGTATTTTGCCCGTTTGCTTCTTCTTCCTTTATTTTTTAGCGGTTGTCAGCCAGCTCTTAGGAGCATTACTGCCACTCATTGGACTAGATCGATATTGCAGAAGGGTCAAGTTTTGTGAGATACAGTGTCTCGTGAAATGTTTGGCGAGATCTCACAAAGCATAAAGGTCGTTTTTTTTAAATATATTTTTTTCCCTTTTAGCTTATTTTTTCCCTTTAATGTTTTTTTCTGCAATGTTTTTTCAACCCACGTCCCGTTAGACCAAAGTTTTTTTCTTCTTCTTGCAATTGTATTTATTATATTTTTTCTTCACACTTTTTTCCCCCACGCATGTCCCTCTAGGGGGTCAACAGAAGTGTATGTTAGTTTTATCAGCAATGAAAAATAAAGAGGGGGGGGAAAGGGTTGTTTGGAACCGCCCCTTCGCGAGCTTCGGAGTCACCGGAAGTAACGCTGCAGCCGAGAACATGGCGGCGCGGCTGCTGCTCCAACATGGAAGCCGCTACAGTAAACACGGCGCTCTGTGGACTCCGTCGTGTCGCAGCGTCTCGGTGGGTCAGGGGGGTAACTGCGCTGCATGGAGGCATGTTGTGCAGCCCGGGCGGGGAGTCAAGTCACAACTCATCCAGGTCAGTTCAGTAACACAAATCCGACAGTGTTACTAAAGGGATTTTATAACATTCAGGAATGCATGTTTTCTTTTTAATGACAATGGCAACCTTATTGTTTAAATAATTATGTAGCGCCACTACTGACGTCCCATGTTAATAAACATGTAATAAACTTGCCCAATAAATAAGAACGAGGGAAACAAATAGAAAACTTAAGGTCGATATCAAACTGTCAAAGTCAGAGGAGAAAACAACAACAACAACAAAAGCAAAACAACAGTGAGATATTTACATTCAATACAGACTGTAAAACAAACTGTAAAAGTTTGCAGCACTGTCGCCTTCGCACCTCCAGGGTCCGGGTTCGATTCCCGCCTCATGGTCTGTGTGTATGTTCTCCCCCTGTGCTTGATGAGTTTCCTCCTGGGACTCCGGTTTCCTCCCACAGTCTAAAGACTTGCAGATTAGGATAACTGGTGTTCCCACATTGGTCGTAGTGTGTGTGTGTGTGTGTGTGTGTGTGTGTGAGAGTGAGAATGAGCATGTGATTGCATGTGTGTCTCTTGCGTCCAGCGTGTACCCTTCCTCGTGCCCTCAGTTACCCGGGATAGTCTCCAGGCCCCCTAGCAACCCTGAAACCGCGTTGGCGGAAATGCAACCTACTGGATTCCAACCGCCGTTAACCAACAAGGAAGAAAAAGAAGGGAATGAGATCATGAAGTAATGTGGGTGATTTTGTAGCTCCAGCGAAAGACATAGTTTAGTCCTCGTCACATCATGGCACCATAAGGCACAGCGCCTCCAATACATCAGCACAATGTATCCCCTAAAAAAAGAAATCAATTCACTCTCCGCGTCTCCTCTGTGGTGCCTGCGTTGGTGTGCCTTCACAACACAGCGATCACGCTTTATTAAGCTGGGCTGTGGTTTAATGATCTCCCTCCTGTATTAGAAAGAAAGTTTTAGATGACAACTTTTTCTTTTTTCTTTTTTGTTTTGCAGCAAATGTTAAACAGACCCCCGAGTCCAACATTTCTAGGGCTGAGCAAAGTGATCTGCAGAAACGGTCTGTTTACAGATCCGGTGGGATTGTGGAAGAGTCTCGGTAAGTTATACGTGATGAATCTGTCGTGTTGAACATGTGCACGTTTTGCAGTGATTAGTTGTCAGTGTTCAGCTGCGGTTAAACCTTATTAAACCTAATACTGTAGCGTGTTTGTTCATGATCAGGTGAGACACTAAAATGTGAAGTGCTGGAGAAGCTGCATCGAAAAACAAACCTGTTACTAAGAAACCTCAGTGTGAAAAGCTGTTTGTCCTGATCGTGTCTCTCTCATGTCTGTAGGTCTCATCTGTATGTCTTATTAAAAGTGCTGTTTAGTCTCCACTAGTAATCTCCCTTGATCCGCCCCTAGACAAAGAACCACATGAGATTTGAAGAGATGTACATGTCCAATTTCTTTATTCTCCATTTAATACTGATTTCTATGCTGTTTTTGAAAGCATATTCTCTTCTGATTGTGATAACCAGCTGATATAAAGACTAATAAGAGATCAATATATAACAATAGTCTTATAATAATACGTGATTATATTAGCTCAGTGGGACTGCAGATGCTTCATATGAATAGCTTTTTTTCCACATTTTTTTGTGGCATTATTTTGCCCCGATTACTTACTTTGTACCGTTCCGGGTGACATAGCAGGGAATTGTATAATTATTAAAGTTTTTATTTTAATTAGTACTTGAGCATTGGGGGTTCAATGCTAGGTTTCTTGCCTGGCATGCAGAAGTTCAAGCCCAGGTTCAATTCCCACCCAATGCTCAAACACCAGCCACTGTCCCAAGCTCGGATAAAATAAGTGGGTTGCGTCAGGAAGGACATCCGGCATAAAACCTGTGCCAGTTGTGTTGTTGTGCGGGTCGGATGGTCCGCTGTGGCGACCCCTCAACGGGAGCAGCCGAAAGACTAACAACATTAGTAGTAGTAGTTTTGTCCTTTCATGTCGTGTTGCTTTTAGTAGTGTGTGGCTGAAGTGCTCATGGAATAACAATAACAATCAAGATACACCACACTATCCCAGGTCAGTTTCTATTAATGGGGATCTACAATTTAGCATCATCTTTCCAAAGAGTATTAAATTCAATGCGATATTACATGTACATCTGCATTACGCCAGTTGGCAGACGCCCCTTATCCTCATCTCATTATACTCCTCAGTAGTTGAGGGTTAAGTGCGCTGCTTGAGTGGTGGTAGGGTTTGAACCTTTGACCTTCCGATCCGTAGACCAATGCCTTAACGACGGCCCATATTAGCGATGAGACTGTAGCTCACTCCTACTCATGCTGAGTCATCATGATGTTTTCACAAAGTGACCTTTTTTTTAAATATGTATGCTGCCATATTATTACGACACTCATACTGAAAGTCCTGAAATACCAGTTGTGAAATCACCTGCACATATGATTTTAACTGCCAACTAAAATGTTCTTTATGGTTGACTTGGTGTTCAGTCATGCAATGCAGAATAGCAGAGCAATTTAGAATGTGTACATATGTGCATATGCAGATGATGAATACCTGTTTTCTATTGTGTAATGATTGTATTGAATTCTGTATCACATAAGTAAGGAATATAAAAAAACGAATTTAGTCTTGCACTACTGTATAATTTAACAGTAGTTAACATGCTAGTACTGGCGCTACCTGCTCCTTTTCTCATGCTTCTGTCTCCGTGCATGCAGGTGGTCTCAGTTATTTCAGCACATCCTCAGATAGACAACAGAAGAAAGATGGATCGAACAAGAAATCCCCCAAAGAAGACGAAGGTACCTTGGATATATTTTTTTGCATCATGTTTGGAAGCTGATTTCCGTAAAAATCCTTTAATGATGTGCATAATGCATAATTCCTAATGATGTGGTGTTTGTTTCTTTCAGAAGAAAAGAAGCGGCGCGAGCAGGAGAATCAGATGTACAAGGAGCGCCTGCGCATTCTCTTCATCATCGCTGCTTGCATGAGCCTGCTGAACATGTTCACCACCAATGGAGGGAACATCTCCTGGAACGATTTCGTGAACGAGATGTTGGCGAAAGGCGAGGTGGCACGGGTGCAGGTGGTGCCCGAGAGCGAGATCGTGGAGATCGACCTCCACCCCGGGGCTGTGATTTTCGGGAGGCCTGTGCGTATTCTCCTGAATTTTGAACCCGAGTCAAATCCTGATCCTCACTCTAAAGCTATTTTATTTTAGAACTCAGTGCCATGACATTCTCCAATCTGATTGATCAGAAGGTGTTGAATATTTTTTTTTCTGTTTTTTCTGTTTAAGCTGAATGGTATATTTGCCACGATTTTATAATACAGTGCTGTGAAAAATATTTATTTTTTTCATATCTCAAATGGTTGAGATCATCAAATAGATTTTAATATCACAAACTGATTTAATTTATTAAAGGAAAAAAACCCAAGTTAAATCATTTTCCACGCCCAGGCCTGATTACTGCCAGAACTGTTGAATCAACAACTTACTTGAATAGAACCTGTCTGACAAACTGAAGCATGTTAAAAGATCTATAAAAAAAAAATCAAGAACAAATGAGAAACAAAGTAATTGATGTGTCTCAGTCTTGAAAGGGTTACCAAGCCATTTCTAAGGCTTTGGGACTCCAGTGAATCTCGATGAGAGCCATTATCCACAAAGGGAGAAAACTGGAACAGTGGTGAAAATTGCTTTATCAGGAAGGGGAGGAAATATTTTTTCACGGCACTGTATAACCAGAAACAGTTAATAAGCATGACCATCGTTAATGTGAACATTTTAATCATTGGCAAATGAGTATTCTATAGTAAAAAGAAAAAACACTTCTGGACATATTATAAGAAAATAATGAATTTAATAATTAATTGATTACTGTAACTCTGCTTCGGTTTAAACAGCATCACACCACTTTATAACAGCACAGCATGGAGTGTTTTTTTTTCTTAGTACACCGACCCAGGAAAACCAGCGTGATATCCTTCTTCGCCATGAAGTATTTTTTGATTGTGTTTTCCAGAGACTCGCCCTGACGTACCGCATGCAGGTGGCCAACATCGACAGGTTTGAGGAGAAGCTGCGTGCTGCAGAGGAGCAACTCAACATAGACCCCAAGGACAGAATACCAGTTTCATATAAACGCACAGGCTTCTTTGGGAAGTGAGTAGTTGACAAGTCTTTGGCAATATAGTGTAGCTGGTCTGTCACAGTGCTGGTGCTGGTTCTAAGGAGACTTATCCCGGATTCAGAATTACCTCTAATTATTATTTCATTTGTTTTTATATAATTATTTAGTTTTTTTTGTAACCCTTCACTGTTCTTCATTGTCTGCCGCTGTATTTGCAGTGCCCTCTACGCTCTCGGCATGGCTGCAGTGGGCGTCGGAATCCTGTGGTACATCTTCCGTCTGGCAGGGATGGGTGTAAGAGAGGGTGGATTCAGTGCTTTTGTAAGTCATGATTCTTAAGCCAGCTATTTTAAAGCAACAGATAGTTGTATACAATTATACACAGCTTCTTATGATCTAGTATGTGCTGTGTGGAGTTCGAGCCCTGACGCCACTGGGTTGCCACACCCCATACTACCCACCCACTGCATGCAGTGCCGGGCCTAAGCCCGGATAAAACGCGTCTGGAAGGGCATCTGGCGGTAACGGTCTGTGAGAAATTTTTATGCTGACCGGACGGATCTAATTGTAACTGTATATAATAATGAAATCCAACTTCTAACCTATATTTTACTTTTAAACTTTGGGCCACACTTCTCCCTAAATCTGGCGCTGCTACTGTTATTCGATTACTGAGACACAATATGAGATTGTGTGATGTAAATCTACATTCCTGAAGCTGCTTTGTGGCAGAATTTGTTGTTAAAGGTGAAAAAAAAAAACAGTACCAGTAGAAAACAGTGTTTGTACAGAGTTACACTGATGGCTACTTTTGGGTTCCAAAATGAAAGAAGCCAGCATCAGAGAACAAAAACATTTTGCTTCTTCTCTCTATATAACGTAAGATTCTTTTCTGATTTGATGACTTATATGTACTTAGAATCAGTTAAAAATGGCCAAGTTCACCATCGTTGACGGAAAGTCTGGGAAAGGTGTGAGCTTCAAAGATGTAGCAGGGATGCACGAGGCCAAGATGGAGGTGAAGGAGTTCGTGGACTACCTGAAGGTATAAACTCTAATATTGGACCTAAAAAGACTAGCATCAATCTCAAATATATAATGGCAAGTGACTGAGTGTTTTTGCAGAGTCCAGACAGATACTTAAACCTGGGAGCGAAGGTACCCAAGGGCGCGCTCCTGCTCGGGCCACCAGGCTGTGGCAAAACACTGCTGGCGAAGGCTGTAGCCACTGAAGCCCAGGTGCCCTTCCTCGCCATGGCTGGCTCCGAGTTTGTGGAGGTGATTGGAGGTAAGGCTTCAGCTTGGGGCTTGGCGGTTTGGCCAAGTCAGCTTTGATTTAAGATCCCAGATCCCAGCATATGTAATATGAAGAGTCCTTGTTTTTCAGAGGGACAAAATGACATGGCATCTAAGATAATCTTCTTTATTTATTTATTTATTTATTTATTTAAACTATCTCTAATATATTTTGAGCAACAGAAAAATCCCCTTCTGTAGCAAGGATACATGATGAAATCTAAGTTTCGAGACTAGTTTTGTAGTAGTTTTGTTGTTTTGCTGGCAGCACAAAGCTGCAAGCACAGTTACAGGGAGCATCGACCTTCATAAGTCAGTGTGCCAAAAGACATCACTCTCTCAGGAGCAGTGCAACTGATGCTATTCTGACCACGTTACAGACATTACCATGTCTACTATTTCTATTACTATCATTATTTACTATTTGTAATTCTGCAAGTTTACAACGAATCGTTCTTCAATGAGCTCAAACCCCGAAAATGTCTAATCCATTTGATGCGCGATGATTGTCTGAGAACAATTCACAACGTTGCTGCCACTGTCGGTGTGTCGTATGGAACAGTCCAGGCAATTCTCGTGTGTGATTTGAACACGGGCCATGCCGCGTTGCCGCCAAGTTTCTCCCCAGCCTGCTGACCCAGGAACAGGAGGAACATCATATGGAAGTTTGCCACAAACTCAGTCAGCGTGTCGTGGATGACCCGTCTTTGGTGTTGAGGATCATTACTGGTGTGTTCGGATTACCTGGGTGTACGGGTACGACCCTGAGATGAAGCAACATTCTTCACTGTGGGTGAGCCCATCATCTCCATGAACAGCAAAGTGATGAGGTCCGAAGCTCGACCAAGTACATTGTCTTTTTCGAACATTAGCAGCATTGTACATCGAAGATTCGTCCCCAGGGCCCGGAACATCAATAGCAAATTCTACCTCCAGGTTTAAAGGCATCTGAGCGAGGACGCATATAACAAAAAACGTATAAACTGAGCTAATCTCAAAACATATAAAGGTTCCTTGGCGTTTCTCACAAGAACTTTCCTACAGCATAAATGTGCCCACGCAGAGCTAATAATGATGAACTTCTGAAGGGTTTGTGCTGGAGTATTTAGTTTTTTTCATTAGACATGTCTATGTATTGTTTGCCCTCTATTTGCAGTTGTATATTTAAAACTTTTCCAGGACTTAACATTTTAGCAATACCATAATGGAAATGTTTCTAGTCTGATTGATTGAACCTGTTTCAGGCCTTGGTGCTGCAAGGGTGAGGAGTTTGTTTAAAGAAGCGAGAACGCGGGCACCCTGCATCGTCTACATTGACGAGATCGATGCTGTGGGTAAAAAACGGTCCACCAACATGTCTGGCTTCAGCAACACTGAGGAGGAACAGACCCTCAACCAGCTGCTGGTGGAAATGGATGGTACAAAGGACATAATAGAGTTGATGATAAAAAGGAGAGCTTGCTTATAGATCGTTATTGAATTTCATTTTGCTTTTGGTCCAAATTATATTTTTTCTGTAGCTGTTTTTTTTAATATTTTTTTTATGAGCTCATAATTAAGTTAACACCTGTAGGACTTATTGATATTATTGTCAATTTCTCAAACTGAACCTGCACCTGCAGTTTTGAATTCCCCAAGAGCAAATGTAAAAGTACACTCTAGGAATTCTCCAGTTGTTGGAATGATAGAAAAAGCCAGATTACGTTCTTAACAAGCATCTAGTTGCTAGTTTTAACCATTTCTGTTTTTCTTATAGGAATGGGAACCACTGATCACGTCATTGTCTTGGCATCCACCAACCGAGCAGATATTTTGGACAACGCACTGATGAGACCAGGCCGGCTGGACAGACACATATTTATTGACCTTCCCACTCTCCAGGTACTGTATGGGGGGGAAAAAAAGGAAAATGGTAAAGATGAGCTGAATTGGTCAGTCACATGGTGACAATAATCTCTGATGGTTTTGATAATTCTAGGAGAGAAAGGAGATCTTTGAGCAGCACTTGAAGATCCTGAAGCTTTCCCATCCTGCAGATTTCTACTCCTTGCGTCTGGCTGAGCTCACACCTGGCTTCAGTGGTGGGTTTTCTGATTTTAAAGTAACTATAATTATTGTACCTCCAGATATTCAGGACAGAAATCTGGTGAAGATGCAAAACATGATTTCCAGGATCATTATCATTAATTTGTCCCCCCCCAGGTGCTGACATTGCAAACATTTGCAACGAAGCTGCTCTCCATGCGGCCCGTGAAGGCTACAAGTCCATTGATACCTTTAATTTTGAATACGCTGTAGAGAGAGTTATTGCAGGTGATACATCCTCCTTTGAGTAACTGTTAGGTTTGTTCGTGCAGTTTTGCTGTCTGGTGTTGATTTGGGTTGCGATTTGTCTGATGAGCAGGCAGTGTGAAGAAGAGCAAGATCTTGTCCAAAGAGGAGCAGAGGGTGGTGGCTTTCCACGAGTCCGGCCACGCTCTCGTCGGCTGGCTGCTGGAACACACCGAAGCAGTCATGAAGGTAAATACTGTGTACATATTGATAGCGCAGTATATGACTGTATTTGGCATGTTATATACAGTGTAATGGAGGTATTTATTCTTGGCCCTGTAGGTGTCTATAGCTCCCAGGACCAATGCTGCTCTAGGCTTCGCGCAGATCCTGCCGAAGGACCAGTACCTGTTTACCAAAGAGCAGCTGTTTGAGAGAATGTGCATGGCTCTTGGTGGAAGAGCCTCTGAAGCCATTACATTCAACAAAGTCACCACAGGTATGTTTCGTCCACACGATGTGTGTTTACATACAAAAAAAAAAAAAGCTTCTTAATGAAGAGGGTCTCAGACGGTCTTAGTCCAAATGTTGCCTATGTACCTGTCAGTCCCAGGAAAGACCTCTTGACCTCTGTGCCAGTGAGACCCCTGTACCCGTCAGTTCCCGAGAAGGAATTATGAACTTGTAAAGCATACACACGACAATTAGGAAACACAACATCAGGCTAATCTGATTAACAAATGAACTTCCTTGTGCCCAGGTGCTCAGGATGATCTGCGGAAGGTGACGCGTGTTGCCTACGCCATGGTGAAGCAATACGGCATGGTGCCCAGCGTGGGCCAGGTGTCCTTCCCTGAAACTGAGGAACAGGGAGGTATCGGGCGCAGACCCTTCAGCCAGGGCCTCCAGCAGCAGATGGACCATGTGAGTAGATCACACAGACACCAGCACCAGCAGTCTACGGTTTAATTTAGGGGTGTGTAAATGAATGAAATGACGAGTGATGAATTGTTTAATGAGTGATCGGTTTGTTATTCAGGAAGCCAAGATGATAATCGCACGGGCGTACAGACACACTGAGAAACTGCTCCTGGACAACAGGGATAAACTTGTACTGGTGAGTCAAGTTCAGAGAAATACAGTATGATTTCACTTGCACTTTCCTGTATGCATTTATAGTACCTGTAAGTAAAAACTTGCAATGAGACGATTTACACATCATGCTGTAAAAAGCTGAACTTTTATCTTTAATGCTTTTTTTTATACTGTATATATTCATTACTCACACACCGGTGCATTAGTGGTTCATGCTCAGGGTTCCTGGCCAATGCACTAAAAACCTAGCTACTGGGGTTGCACAAACCAATGCACTTTGAGTGCTGGTCCCAAGCCTGGGTAAAATGGAAGGGTTGTATCAGAAGGCATATGGTGTAAACTCTGTGCCAAATCAATATATGAAATAAATAAGTATAGGCACCCCTAATGGTAGCAACATGCACATGGGTAAATGAAAATTTTTTTTTCGCATTTGTATGATGGAATATGACGAACATGGAGATTTGCGGGATTGAGCTGCAGTAGTGACTTTTTTTTTTTTTTTTTTTTTCCACCAGTTGGCCAATGCCCTACTTGAGCGAGAAGTGGTGAACTACGATGACATAGAGGCTCTGCTCGGCCCCCCTCCACACGGGCCCAAAAAGATGATCGCCCCTCAGAGCTGGATCGAAGCCGAGAAGGATAAGCAGGACGTGGCCGATGAGGATCCTCCCATGCCCCGCAGAGCTGAGAGGAAGGACGAGGAAGAGGACCTAGGGCCAGCGTTGTCCTCAGTGTATACATCGTGAAGTGTGTAAAAAGACAGTTTATTTATTCTGACATGGTGTGTGACGAGGACAAGCTTCTGCGATGACGTATTTTAAATAACTGAGATTTATTCTGAACAACCACATGTACAGGAGTTTGTATATATTTTTCTTTCAAGTGCAAGTGATTACAGAGATGTTATTTTTGTGTTCAGTAAGTCCAACAGCACTGCATTTGTTCTTTTATTCTGAACTGAAAGTTATTTTACAAAAAACATCATGACAGTAAATTTTCAGTTTGTATGAAATAAATATTAAAGCAAAAACAATTCTTTGTCAAAAACAAGAGTCACTATCAAACCAACAAAATAACAATAATCATAAAAAAAGGAATTATAGATGGTTTTAGTTAATATGTAATATGTTTAAGAAGGGAATAACAAACACTGTCCTGTAAACGGTGATTTGGGACGTCCGATGGGGGGAGGAGAGCGGCAAAAACTGCAAATCTATATAGAATCATATGAAAAGCATCACAAAATCCATTAACGATGCCTTACAACGATACAACTTGGCGTTCCATTCATCAGAAAACTTTTATAGTGCCATCTTTAAAAGAGACTTTTGTTCCAGGGCCGTTTTTTTTTTTTTTTTTTTTACGTTATTTTGCTTTCTTTGGTTCCTGCAGTAAAGAAAAAAAAACATTCTTGCATATCTTTGCTTATGAATGAATATACATTGTCTAGTTCATTGTCAAATCTGTTGGTCAGCTGTGTTAAGCCCAGGCAGGACGGTGGTGCAGAGTCTTCTGGTTCTATCCTGAACTCAGGTTAGTGGCTACGGGGTTGTTTACATGTTTTTCCTAGTTCATGTGGGTTTCCTCTAGGGATGGGAATCGCCAGGGATCACCCGATAAATCACGATTTTATCAATATCCTGATTTATTATTGTTGAGATTTTGTTTCAGTTCTAAACAAATATAGGCATAGTTTAAATCGGGCCACCTGGTGGATTATTGAGGAATCAACTTTTCCTCACCTCAACTTCAACTATATACAGTATATAAATAATAAAATAGATTTTTTTTAATTGAGTGGCGATACATAAATTTTCACACAAAAGAGTTAAATACATAACCGAATAAATTTTTTCTAGTTTTCTCTGGGTTCCTTGTTTTTTTTCCCCCGGACCATCTAAAACTATAAAGAACTCACACACTCACTCACTCTACTTCGATATCACTTTATCCTGTACTCAGGGTTGCAGGGGGGGCTGGAGCCTATCCCAGGAGACTTAGGGTACTAGGCGGGGTACACCCTGGACAGGGTGCCAATCCACTGCAGGGCACACACACACCTACACACACACTCGCACACTGTGAGCAATTTGGGAACGCCAATTAGCCTAATCTGCATGTCTTTGAATTGTGGCAGGAAACCCACCAAACACGGGGAGAACATGCAAACACCATGCACTCTGAGGTGGGAATCAAACCCGGACCCTGGAGGCGCAAGGCGACAGTGCTAACCACTAAGCCACCGCGCGGTCCCATAAAAAACTGGCTGCACAAAATTGCCTCTACGTGTAAATGTTTCTAGTTCCGTTCCTGTAATCTTAAGCAAAGTTTTGTGTTTTCTTGCATGCTTCAAAGAGAATATTAACAAGAAAGTGAAGTGAAGGTTCTAAGCATCCGAAGCATGTAAATGTTAAACTCCAATTCTACACTCAAGAAGGCAACTTTGCAAACCACACTGTCTTAGCTGATCCATTACATTTGGTATAAGGTGGAAATTTTGTCATTTTATTTTTAGCCAGACTGTTCTTTTAACACACTCGATGCCACATGTGAACTGCTTCATATGCCGAATCGTGCATTTAAAACGGAAACATTTGTAGAATCGCCGTCCCTAGAAATAGAACTGAGAATTGTATCAGAGTACTAACGCTCACTATGAGCTCAGTGTCTGTATGAACCTTTTGAAGAAACCTGTCACTGGGTCCTGTCTCTTATTAGTATGCACTGATTGCCGTCTGCCTTTGTTTCAGAGGAAGCCGGGCTGTCATGTAAGTGAGGTGAAATGGCTCGCTGATCCATAACGGCACTGCAGGAGAAGAAGAAGAAGAAAGAAAAAAAAACAGCTCGAGCCGTCTCTCACATGACAGCGTTGACCTTTCGAAAGAACACACCGGAGGCCAATTTGAAAAGCTTCTGCAGATTCCTTGATCGCTGATCCATACACACACACTTCTCATTCTCATCAGTAGTGCCTACATCACCGACCCCAAATGTATACAATGGGGAATGTTGAAACAGTTTCTCCTTAACGTTTTGGTAAGAATATATGAACGTGAGCTTGAAATAAAACTCTGTATGGCCGATTGGGTTGGGTGACTAACGCGGGTCGTACATGTTAGCCAGTTTCTTGAAGCGTGGTCCCCAGTCGTTAAGGTAGTCATAGTCCTGATCCTCGTCTGAGCCCGAGGATGCGATGGAGCTCAGGCTGCCTGCCAGGGAACCATCTCCTTCATAGTCAAAGATCAGAGCTGTGTCAAATGGAGGAACGTTGGGGTCATGATCTGCGACATCCAGACACTGTGGGGAGGAAACAATAAAGAATTTGTTCTGTGACTGCAGGCATCACAATCTCACATTCAGTCTATGTGTAAAAACATTACAAGTTAGTTGAATGAAACCTGAAAATGAAAAAAAAAAAAAAAAAAAAACGAACGCAAATTTGACAGAATCTAAAGTTCTTTTTAGATCAAATCCTGTCTACTGAATGGGTGTATTTGAAGGACGGGGGTTCTGAGCTGCCTCCAGAAAGTGAGAGCTAGAGAGAGCATCTAGAAATAGGGTCGCATGAATACACTTCCACATTTACACCTGTACACGGATTAAAACCCAAAACATTACGCCCAGCATTGTGTCAGTTCCCCTTTTGCCACCTGGGCAGCTCTGGCCCCTCAGGGCATGATTTAGTAAGACCTCTGGGGTTGTGCAATGGTGTCTGGCAAAGGAACATTTTAAGTAGTGGAGTGGAGTCTCCATGGATCAGACTTGTTTGTCCGGTATGTTTCATAGATGGATGGAGATTAGGGGAATTTGGAGGCCGGAACAACAACATTGAACTCTTTGCCTGCTAAGCCCCATGGCAGACTGTCATACTGAGACATGTTCTTATACATTCTTTCGTGGCCAGCATTGACTTTTTTCAGCCATTTGTGCCACATTGGTTTTTCTGTGGGATCGGACCAGACTGCGAGGCCTTTGCCCACCACAGTCACAGATGAGCCTTAGGGTGCTTTGCCTGGACTCCATTTATTACACTTCACATTGTAGCAAAGGGAAATGTCCCCCCTCCTCCCAAGCCTCCCCCCTCTTAAAACTTAAATTAAAAGCTTTAGCCAGGTCTCCTGAGTGCTCCAAACGACACTCTAGCACTATTGGTTCTTGATGTATCCAGGCAGAAATCAGGACTGTCACTTTCTCATTTTAACGCAGTGTCAGATATTGGGTTACATTCTCAGCAAAGGCCAAACCATGCCCCCTCGTTGAGACACACACACAGACACACACTCAGACACACACACCCTTATAAGGTTGGCCCGCCACAAACTCAGAAAATTGACAAAAATTTTTTTTGTTTTTTTTAAATTGTGCATCATTTGTGCGCATAAATTTATCATTAATGCTCACTCTATTTTTGAAAGATTAGATTCTTTTTCCAGGAAAAACTACAGACAATTCTCCAGGAATTGTCTCTAGTTTACTAATATTGTTGCTTGTACAGTGTCCCTATTTGATTTCATATTTTTGTTTACTTCTAAAGCGCTTTGAGACGCTTTAAGCATTAAACATTATATTTTCACATACGTCACTGATGAAATCCTCGATGTCGGTGGGCTCTCCTCGAGGTTTCCGCGGGTATGCGGGTGAGGGTAGATTGTATGGAGCATCCTTCCGAAGTGGCTGCTTCCATTTAGGAAGAGCAGATCCAGGGGGACTGAAGGATCCCGGGGGTGCAACCATGTCATTAGGGGTCCTCAGGAGATCAATGTTGAAGGCATCCTGAAAAAGACACACGGTGCTTATGAATGGACGATGACTTTAAATGTACATATACTGTATGTGCAAACAGACTACATTTGTAGAGTTATGGATATGGTTACTAGCATTACATTAGAAAATCTTTTGCTCTGAGTGAGCTGATGCTAACAAACAACCTCATAATTTACATAATTGTAAACCATCTGAGCCATCATGTTATTATAAAAAATAAAACTTGTAAATTAATATACTTAATACCTTCTTAATCCATTTTCACACAGTTGTTTGTCTTTTAAATATGTTCAGCAGAAAAGTAGCTATCACTTTCTAATTTACTCTTTTATCTGTGTGAACAAAGCATCAGGTAATCCGGTGCGTAATCTGGTTATCATCAGAATGTCTTACAAATTATGAACATTTTTTGACGCAGAAATACAGTGCAGTGAAAAAGTATAAGCCCCTTCCTGATTTTACATTTATATTTTTTGCATATTTGTCAAACTTAAATGATTCAGATCATCAAACAATGTTTGCAAACAAATATTATGCAACAATAACAAAAATAAGAGTAAAACACACACACACACACACACACACACACACACACACACACACACACACACACACACACACACACACACACACACAGTTTTTAAATTAAGATTTGATTTATTAAGGGAAAATCTTTCCAAACCTACCTGACTCTATGTGAAAAAGTAATTGCCCCCTCATAAAATCATGAAATAACGTGTAATTTTTGGAAAGTTGACTTAAATTTCACTTGCCACACCTAGGCGTGATTACTGCCAGACCTGTTGAATTAAGGAATTACTTAAATAGAACCTGTCTGCCAAAGTAGGGCACGGTAAAAAATCTGACAAATATATAAAAAAATAAAATAAATAAATAAATTAAAAAAAAGCACAGCACTGTACACCTGAAATGTAATTATGAACCTAACTACATAGTAGCCTAATGTTGGTTAGTGGGACTTCCACCATCCCCTTTTGTGAACGATGTCATGGTAGTCACTGATATCATGGAGAGATGTTTATGGACTCTACAAACACTATAATTCATCCATTCTCTAAGGTTGAATGTCTTGTATTCTACCATAACAGCTGTCTTTTCTACAGTGACATGTCCAAGATTTCAGACATAGCAGTAGGAGCAAGACCCCAGAGTAGAGCAAGACTTAAATGCTCAAAATGCTCACATAATAACAATAATACCCCAACTTTACTGTTGATAGGAAGGTAATATATTTTGGTAAAATGTTAACATAAATTGTTTTACCAGGATGATATTTTAAAAGCCATTAAACACTATTTTTTAAAAATACAGGCATTCCAGAAATGCCTTGTAAATGCCTCTGTGTCTCGTTATTGGGGGACTGAAACTGAATGTGTCAGCTGCATGAGTTCCCCAGGCTAATTCAGACCTTCTCCGGCCCATACATGGCGTGGAACGGCGTTTCCCACAGACTCACTACTCACCAGCTGCTTGTGTCCGCTCCCTAACTCTGCCACACCCCACACATACATCCCATATGTTATACTCCGTGTCATGTCTACGTCCCAGTGAAAGGTTCACGTTTGTGCATCATTGTTTATTGCAGCTCTCACCTCATCCTCCTCTCCGCCGCCTTGCTCATCGTAGTTGAACACATTATCACGCACATCATCGTCTGATTCGCCAATCAGCAGGCCTCCTACTTTCTTAACACCACGCCTGGTGCAGCTCCTCACAGCCACGGCAACCAGCAGCAACACTAAGCACCACACACGCACATATTCATATCCAATGCAGTTTAAGTGATGCAAATAATACAAGTGACCGTTTCTAACTAGGTTTAAAAAATCAGAATTTAATGCCGTTTCTATACTCATTTTCCATTTTTAATTGGAACAGATTAATGCACTCATGAATTCATCTCCACTATCAAGTCTCCATGTGCACTTACACAATAGAAGGGCAACACTGGCCATGATGATCATGAGGGCAATGAAGCTGATGCCCACTTTAGCTCCGAAAATGGCCGCCGCTGTGGCGCTCATACACTGTCCAGCCCTGTCACATGGACACACCGTCACATTCACCAATGCGTTGGAGGAGAGAGAAGGTGAACCCGAGTCTGATACAGTAATAGGGATGGAGAACTCCCCCTGGTCTATATCTATCACAGGCTGCAGCATTGCATGAGTTTCTGAACAGAACAGAACAGAACAGAAAAGCAGACAGTGTAAAGATGATGAGAGTTGTAAAAGAGGCCTAAAAAACTTTTACCAAGAACAAGCCGTGCAGGGATGGTTTAAGAGTCACTATTTGCATCTACAGGATCTACAGTGTGTTCACATTTTTCTTTGTAAATAAGTCTTAAAAGTTCTGTACATTACAATAGGTCTTGGTCATTATACATTTTTCTGCTCTGCACAGTCGGTGTCACCCGGAAAGCGAGTACAATGAACGTAATCAGGTCCAAATCCACAAACCTCATTCCGTGCTCTCTTCTTTCTTTCACCAGAACTGACCAGAACCAGAAGAAAAGAGAGACGTTTGTACTCCTTACAGAATAACCAACTCGATTTATCTCAGTGGGACTCAAGCTCAATACGCATCTCAGCTGAACACTGGAAAGAATTTTCGCAATGAATTACTTATATGGTACTCACACAGCAGGTGAGAAACTTCACAGTTGGTATGCAGAGCAAGAAGATTTATAATGGCCAAGACCTACTGTAATGTACTTAAGACTTGATGTATGCATGTGAATACTGATTTAAGGCAGAATGAACAATTGACTGTTGATGTGTTATTTCATAGTTTATGAAAAAAAAAATCCAGTATCGTTCTAGAATGTAGAAAATAAATCCAAACTTGTGTCCAAACCTTTGACTGGTACTGTAGGTGGCTAACTATTCTGGTATGTATGATTGGATGGATGGATGGATGGATGGATGGATGGATGGATGGATGGATGGACTGATTAACTGATGAATGGTGTAATGCAGCAATGGTTTAAAGGATCTTAATCTTATTTAATGAGAGTTTTGTTGGTTTTACCATTGAGCTGTATAATAGTCCAGTTGGACGCCATGTCACTATCAGCCAGGAAAAAGCTGAAGGGGTCGGCGTGAGGGGCGAGGTCATTATCCACAGCGCTGATCAACAGGCCGAGTCGGTGTCTCTCTCTGTTACTGCACACGATGCCACTCAAAGGGACAAGCACAGGCGCGAAATCATTGGTTTCCCATAGAGTGATCTCTACAGAGGCCATTACGGAAGTACCACCAACATCTGAATGAGGAAAGTTTTGTTACATCTTTTAATAAATAAAGTTGTAGATCAAATGAAAGAGTTTACTCATTAATTACTTCTGCACGCACCCAAGTCTGTGACCTTTACTACCGCCCTGTATTTGTTCTTATTGATGTAGGGGGAGCGAAGGTTGAAGCTTTTCCTGGCTGAAATCGCTCCAGTTTCAGTGTTAATTGAGAGCCATTTCTCAGGATCTTGAATAATTTCATATCTGAGGGTGAAGTATGAAAATAAACTCTTTCAGATGTATGACATTGAAGCAATATTTGACTAATGCACCCCTACAGAGTCAAATGTGAGACACCAGATACACCCTTATAATTCTGATTCTGATATATTCTATACATCCGGGTATTAACTAATCCAAAACTTCACTTCTCACATCTATTATAATCTTAAATAAAAGTAATTTTCTGGTCTCATCTGAGTCTAAAAATACATTTATGACCATGAACTAAAGCGCAAAATTTAACCGACAAATCTTTTATACCTGAGCTTGGAATTCTCAGCATCATGAGCAACGGTGGAGAGGAGTTCAGTTCCTGGTTTAATGGACTCTGGGGCAGACACCTTTATGGGATTTGCATAAAAACGTGGAGCTTCATTCTCGTTTTGAACCCTGATGGTGACTGTAGCCGTGCTGGTCCGATCATATGGTGCTTTTATACTCAAAGGGACTTCATTCTCTGCTCTCACAGTGAGCTGGTATTCGGGCCGTGACTCAAAGTCCAGGGGCTGCAAGGAAAACATCTGTGAGCTTGACACCTCGCTATACTGTACATATTCACAGAACTGAGAGTAACGCTCCAACACCTTGGAGATAAAAAACCTGCCTCTGATATTAATTCTGCAGGTGCTCGTCATCCTAGTAGGTTAATTAAAAATGTGTTGAAACCAACATGAACATAAACTTACATTAATTAGAATATAACACCTGTATTTCAAATGAGTTTCACCCTCTTAATATTGCCTGACATATCTATGCCAGATCTATATATAATATAACACCAGTCTAGCTTTTAATACTACTACTACTATAACGGATGAATACACACCTTCACTACAGAGATAATTCCCTGGTTGGTGACCCGGTCGGTCCGAATGGCAAAATTGCCAGAAGAATCTCCTTTAATAATGGAATACGTAATCCTCCAGTTGTCACCATTCTTCTCATCTTTGTCGGTAGCATTCACTCTGCCTACATCCTCTCCCACTTTATTCTCCATGGTAGACATTGTGTACTGCAAACACAGGAGAGTTATTCACATCACTGTATTTAAAGAAAGGAGTTGTGAATGTGTGTATGTACCCTACGTGCTGTGTAGATACCGTTTTAGGGTTGAACTGCGGAGCGTGGTTGTTGATGTCTGTGATGTGGATGATGGCTCGTCCCGTGCTGGTCAAACCCATTCCAGACATGTCGGCCACCTGCAGGGTCAGCCGGAACGACTGCACCAACTGGGAGGAGAACAGCAATGCGGCAAAATCTCAAAAAAAGTCACCTTTTTGTGAAAAGTTTGAAAGGCTATTATATGAGCAATGTGGGAATAAATCTTTAAAAAAAGCAGATATGGATATGACTCGCCAGATGTTCATACACTTTGGGCTATATAGTATATCCATCCATCCATTCATCCATCCATCTATCTAGGAACTTCTGTAATCCATTAGGGACATTGGAGGCCAATAGTGATTATCATTTATTTATTTATTCCCATATTCCCATATTTATGACCTCCGGTCAACATCCACATGCACTTTTACGGGCAAACTACGAGCAATTTGGGAACGCCAATTAGCCTAAGCTGCAAAACTGTGTGTGGAAACTGGAGTACCCAAAGGAAACCCATCAAGCACAGGGAAAACATTCACACTACATGCACACAGACCCTGAGGCGGGAATCGATCCTTGACCCTGGAGGTGCAAGTCACTGTGCTGCCATACAGTATATAAAGAAAGAGATTATATAGATTTATGCCACTACACAACAGTATAAAGCAGACAGCTAGCTGCAAAAGTTTATATCTGAAGGTAACTGTAGCTAGTGCATCATGCTGCATTAGAGCAGGGGTTCGCTATTAGTATAAACAAACTCCTTTAAATTTGAATGAATTTAATGTTTGGATTATATCGCACCCATTTTAAATGGTAATTCCTGCACATTTTAATGCTTTGTCGACTTCCAGCACAGCAGATTTAACTAGTCAACTATTTAACTAAACAGACGTATGTGTGGTAGAGCAGGGAACGCCCTACGATGTGCAGGAGAGATTCTACAGGAATAAGGTTGGTTTAAAGCACTTGAGGCAGGGCAGGTTTGATCAACTTCCTTTCCACGCAACACTCACATCACGGTCCAGTCCCACATCCCGGGTGTAGATCACTCCTGTTACGTTATTGATGCCAAACATGGTCTTGTTGATGCTGAAAGGTGGGAAGCTCTCCTGTGCTGTTATGGAGTAGCTTAGCACTGAGTTGTCTGTGTTGGGGTCGTCAGCATCTGTTGCCGATACAGTGAACACTGACGTACCTGATCAGAAAACATACAGTGATGACCATTAAAACGTACAGTGGAAAGTGCTTTTAAGCCTTATGTTTTTGTTCATGTACAAAATTTCTCATTTGAAATCTTTCTGGTGGGACAATACAAAAATTGTTCACATACAGCATGTACATGGTACATTTTTTATTTTGAGGCCCTCCCGCCTTAAAATTGTTATTATCCAGGTTATGATTGGAGGATAAATGATTTAACAAATAATAATAAAACATAAAGTGACACCGCCTGCTTTTCATTTAAAAATATGTAATTTACTCAGTATTCCATAACCTCCAAACAAACCCCAGACCCGGTCAATTATCACTTCATCATTTTGATCGTTTCCTACATCTTTTTACCTGGGATCGAGAATTCTGGCACAGAGCCAACGAATTCCTCTTTGATAAAGGTCGGCCTGTTGTCATTCTGGTCCAGTACGTAGATCTCGATGGTGGTGGGGTTCTCCAGTCGCTCTCCACTGGGCGACAGGGCGAAGGCTTTAAGCTGCGGAAACACGCGATTAAATAATTCACCACACCATCATTTGAAATTCTTAACTAAATTCGTGTTTTTTCGTTAAACTCCCAAGTCACACATTTTTTCCCCATCTAAAACACTTAACCCCTAAAACATGAAACAGCTGTTCAAGAACTGCTTCCTCACTCTCCCCTTGCTATTTATGGCCTTCAATATACCGTGAAGCTCTTGTGAGTCTCTCTGTCCAGGGGCTTCTTGCTCTTAATCCATCCTGTTTTATCATCTATTTCGAAGAGATCCTTAGGCTCCTGGTCGACCCCAGGGCCCTCCAGCTTGTAGATCACCTCTCCAGTGAAAACCTTGTCTGATTTGATCTGCACGGGGAGGAATGGAAATTGTTAAAGGCACATGGTAAACGGCTCAAGTACCAGATGTGTGTTAGAAACAGCTCATCAGGCCGAAACCGGGAAAAAAGATGTATTGGATATTTATATACTGTATGAAGAAAAATGCAGCGTAGTATAATTAAGTAATAAATACAGAGGTAGTAGAAAGTCCGGCAAAACACACAACATTTTCAGAGAAACATAAACTCAAACAACTAAAATATCAGTATCTGTTTTAAATATGACAGGGGTTTCATCACCTACATCTTCAGAAGTGTTTTGTTAGCGTGCCGTATAGCGTTTGTCCTATTCAGGGTCTCAAGTGGCGGGATATACCCTGGGTGAGGTGCCAATTCATGTGCACAGGCACACACACACTTACTCACTGCTTGCAATTTGGAAGTGCTCAGCATGTTATTTGAACTGTAGGATGTTAGGATGTAGGAGTCTTTCCCTTATTCATTCATTGTCTATACCGCTTTGTCTTGGTTGTGGGGGTCTGGAACCTATCCTAGGTTGTCCAGGCACCCATTGTCCATTGGCACTCTGTCTAGGGTGGACCCTGGACAGGGTGCCAATCCATCGCAGGGCACACACATACACACACAAAACAGACAATTTGGGAACACCAATTAGCTTAATCTGCATGGGAGGAAACCGGAGTACCTGGAGGAAACCCACTAGGCACGGGGAGAGAACATGCAAAATCATCACAACGTCATAATGCCACCTGTCTTGTTCTTCTGTCTTGGTAACTTTCATTACCATTCCATTTCATTTTGAAGTACTTAAGTATTACCATTAAACATGCACCTGCATTAAATACATATATTATGCATCTTTTAAAAAAATATATCAACCAGGTTTCATCTCAGGCAAACATACAAATCCTATATACATACATAAATATGACATTTATAATGTTGTATGTGTATTCATTTTCTTCTTGGCTTTGCTTCCCCTCCCCCCGGTTAATCACCTGGACCAGGTACTCAGGGACCTGCTTGCTGTTCTCCGAAACACGGATGGGTGGAATGATCCAGTCTCTTTTTACCCGGACCAGACCTGCACTCTTCGATCTCCAGGGATACACCACATCTGGATTCAGGTTATCCCTCTTGGACTGTGGGCTGCTTATAACCTGTCACACATGTAAATGGCACTTTAATGGACTGGCCAAAGTCTGCAGACATCATTTTATGCTGGAGTTATACAGAGACAGATATTATGCATATTTTCTTTCACTCTAACACATGCAAAGAAAAAAAACAGTTTTTTAATCTGAAGCCCCTTTAATGTTGAAAGTGAAATGTGAAACAGTTCCCTCAGCCCCATTCTGAAGCATAGCTAATGTGGAATCCAGCATCTGAGCACTTAGAGTGAAAGCTCTCTTACTCCAGTCTCCTGATCCTCTCTCGGCACACTGACACGCACATGTCACATGAACACCACTTGGTCATAAACATGTAAATCTAAGCAGTCAGATGCATTTCCTTACACACACCCACGCACATTTAGACACACACACTTGGCAAACAGCTGTCTCCTGGAGCAATGAGCTCAGTTTTCCCACCCACGTCCTGCCACACTGATACGCGCATTATTCTCACTTCACTCTACACCGCATCTCACAGAGTTCATCGGTCAGACTCGGAATCTGCTGCGCTGACACTAACATACACACTCCCCCACAAATATGTTCCCTGACACCAGGCTGTCTTCACCTGCTTGGAAAAGTCTAGACTGAGCAAAATAATAATAATAATAATAATAATAATAATAATAATAATAATAATAATATATAAAACAACAACAATGATCAACATGTACTTAATTCATATAAGCATTTTGTAAATAAGAGTCTTTAAATATATTCTAAAATATAAAAGCATGCTTAATATGATATATATATATATATATTTTTAACTGTTTGTATTTGGTTGTCATTGTTAGCAACTGAACTGTATTAAAGCATAAGAACATTCCTAAAGTGACTTCAAAAGATCCTTAAGTGGTGGCCAAGTACGAGGTGGTATTAAAAAGTTTTGAGACTAGTTCTTTAACACACCAACAGAGGGCAGCATAAAGCTGCATGCACTTTGACAGGGAGCACCAACCTTCATAAGTCAGTGTGCCAAAAGACATCGGCCTGTGTCCACTGGCAGCTGCGCAACCGGTGATATTCTGACCCCCTGCTATTTCCTCATAGACAGCAAGTTAGAACAAAGAATGAACGTTAAATTCTGCATGAAACTGGGCAAATCTGCCACAGAGACGTTTGACATGATTCGGCAAGTTCACAGCGATGCTGCAATGAGTTGTCAATGGTGTTCTGAGAGGTGTTTTGGAAGAACATCACTGGAAGACAGTAGTAGACCTTCAACGAGCTAAAGCCCATTAGCCAACTTGTGCATGATGATCGTCGGTGAAGAAAACTGCTGCCATTGGCGGTGTGTCATATGGAAAAGTCCAGGCAAGCCTCACGTATGATTTGAACATGCCCCGTGTCGCTGCCAAGTTTGTCCCAAGAACTCCATCAGCGTGCCGTGGATAACCCGTCCTTCATGTCCAGGATCATTACTGGGGAGAAAACTTGGGTGGTGAGTACGACCCTGAGTCGAAGCAACAGTCTTCACAGTGGAAGAGCCCATCATCTCCACGACCAAAAAAAGGCTACAGCACGACCAAGTACATGCTAATCTTCTTTTTCAACATTCCTGGCATTGTGGACTGAGAATTTGTTTCCAGGGGCCAGACCGTCAATAGTGAATTCTACTGCCAGGTTTTAAGGCATCTGAGTGAGGACGCATGGTGAAAGCGTCCGGATCTGTGGCGTGAATCTCAAAACATTTTGATTCCCCCTCATATCAAGACAACAATAGCAATGTATCATAGTTCCTGGCTATGTGACAACGGTATTCACCTTCTGGAGCCATGACCTGCGTCACCTCCGGCTCTAAACCCAATAGGAAACTGTTGGACGATGGCGACAACGGCAGTCATCTGTACAGTACATGTTCTTCAGAAAGAGGTAAAGCAAGCATGGATTGAGCGAGTGGCACCAGAGTACCACAGATGTCTTTTGACTCTATGCAGGACTTATTATTGAATTATTGAATAGCTATTTTTTGGCATAAAAAATACAAAAAAATGTCTTATTACCTTAATTGACATTGTTAATTTTTTTTTTTACAGTCATTTAAACATTAAATTTAACTTTCGTGTCTCTATGTTTGGCCACCACTGTATATTCATTTTGCAAATATATATCCTATATCCATTTTGCTTTTGATGCTCAGAAGTGCTGCTGTTTCAAAGGTCAAACATCAAAGAGTGAGGTGTCATAAGTGTCACAGACGATATTTAAGACTGACACTAGTACAATCATGCGGGTAGAAAATAAAGAAAGAAATCAATTAGATTCTATGAATAAGATAAAATGAACCATAATCCATTGAATGTCAAATTCAAGTCGGTTTCTTTTCTTTCATTTATTTAACTCCAGAGATGATCCTGTGAACGGGATTCCAGTCTATGGTAGAGCATCACACATCACTCAATCACCACAATTAACAGTGAAATGTTGAAAAGTCACCTACTAGCACGTTTCTTAAAAGTGCAAGGAAACCTAACAAAACTAGTAGGAATATGATGAGAATGGTCTTTGCCATACTCCACAAAGGCATTAACACCCCGCACCCGTGCAACACCTCATTGGGATATTATTAATATTTCCTGCAATCATTTGGAACCATCATGGAGAATTGTGCAGAGCGCCATTGAGTGCATCACAGCTGTGCCTGCAACGGTTGACTGATATACTTGAAACTGGTGCCATTAGAGGGAACTTCTGGGACTACGGCATGCCTGAGAGTAGCCGCTACAGAATGGCAGTCATGCTAAACACTCACAGGCCGAGTTAGTGCACACTAATCTTAGCTCATTCTGCATTCCTCGGAGCTCTGGTACATTTGAGAAAACCCACAAACATCAGCTGAGCATCCGAGTGTCTCCACATGAAATTGTCAGAAGCATTTCCGTCAATCACATTAATATTTAATCTGATAATGGATTAATCTTATTTTATTTTCAATGCCAGGTGTGCTTGGTGTGCTTGCTCTAAATGTCCAGTAAAGATTCATCAAAAGTTTATTTATATCTGAAAACTTAAATATATAGATATAAACCAATTCATTTGCCGACTAGACCATGCACTAGTGACTATCTGGGTGGTGCACAGTGGAGGTCTGTTAATGTCTTTAGCAGAAGAGGGATGAGTTACCTTGCAGTTTTATCAATTAAGCACTGCCCTTTAGGACCACACTTGCTCACTTTATTGCCAGTGAGTTTCTGCCTGTAACATGGCCCTATGACCTGCACCAGGGTTTGAACAGTTGTAGGTAAGGCTGAGGGGGAGAATGTTTTTTTTTTCACTCTTAGTCTATAAGATATGTAAGAGTTTTCCATCACAATGACATACACTGATTGCAAAATCATCTGTCCTCATCAGGCAAACAATAATCCCTAGGAAATCCCTAAGCCGCTAGGAATCAGCATTGGCAAGGTAGCTAAGCATTTCCTATTTTAAATTATGGTTTACAAATTTTTGAGCTATATGCAAGTTGAGGCCCCCTAAACCTAACCTTTTTAGTCTGGGCCAGTTAAGGGTCCACCTACCTGAGACGCCAGTTAAGGGTAGGTGGAAAAGAAAAGAAACCTACAGCCCCTGTGAAGTCCATCCGCTATCATTAAGTTGGATTTACATTCACAACGCTTAAGGCAAGTGGCATACAATACTATAATGCCAAAGCCTATCTTAGCATAACAATCATCCAATCTAACTCTGTATGTTAGAAGCAGGTAACTCGCAGTGGCAAATAAGTCAAGCATCATACAGTGGGGCTGAAACACAGGGAATCCAAGTCCGCATGCCAGCCTCGAATATGTTCTTGCTTTGCGTGGCATTGGTGCGAATTCAATTGAGTTTTATATTTTCTTTCTAAAATGTCAAATCCCTGCTCTAGCATATCTCTGCTGGAACCTCTAGAAAGAAAATGCTTCATTTATTTAAAACATTATTACCTTGTGCTTTTACTGCACATGAATTTCTGTCATTCTTCATTGCCATTAATCAAAAACGTGCTCCTGTTAACGGGTTGCTGCAACAGACCATAAGACCCACATACTGTACAGCTTGGCACAGGTTTTACATCAGATGCCGTTCCTGACACAAGTGTCCTATTTTATCCAGGCTTTGGACCGGCACTGCATGCAGTGGCTGGGCAGTGTGGGGTGTGGCAACCCAACGACGGTGGGGCTCGAAACCGGATCTGTACGTCCCCAAACCAACAACGTAGGTCCTTAGCCACCTGATCCACCACTCTCTTAGAAAATCATATGACTATATAGTTAATTTGTTATATACAGCAGGTTTGTTTTTATCCTGTTTGTGGAAATCTGGAGCACCAATCAGATACAACTATAGATACATATAAATATGAATATAGTGTAGCATTGCTATAATATAAACATTCACCGATTCCCTCTGAAGCTGCTGCTGAACATAACCATGTCTCATTTGATAGATTCATCCTTTTCGAGCAGTGGTTTAACTTGCGCTTAACATCGCAAACCTGGTTTTGATTGAACAGACCTTCTCATGGATTACTCATGGAGGAAATGGGAAAAAGTGGAAGCACTTTGATTGACATGACTTCTGGCTTGCTGCCTATATACGCTTCCATCGTGAAGACAAAACCCTGCCCCAGGATCTCTGTGAATGCGTACCAGCCCAGCAGTCTCGCAGTCGCCTTCTTCCTGATACAGGATACAGTGAATGAAAGCTTATCACACAACACGGGGGTCTGCTTTAAGACATGCTGGCTTAGATCCCAGACACAGCTACTGGCACTGGATTAGGCACTAGGGCAAAGGGAAGCCTCACCTTAGTTTATTTATTGCTAGTTCCAGGGATGACATGCTCCCTTGTGATAACTAGCTGCTAAACAGAATCAGGTGTGTTATATATATTGATTTGAGTATCCTATGCCTTGTTAATGTCAAGTTGTATTTCTTTTGTTGTTGATTATTATGTATATCCAGCACATAACTGTTCATAACATTACTGCTTTTTTATTAGCGCCATGGTTTCAGAACATATGAGACAAACTGGGGTTAAACTTATAATAAACATACATTGATGTGTCTATTCATCTTTAAAGGTTCAGTTTCCATAGAGTACTTTTTTTGGAGTAAGCTTTACTGTGTCACGTGTTCTTTTGAGTGCTGGCAGCTGTGACATAATATTGAACATATTGAACATAACTTCTCATTTAGATTTCATTTATGGTGCAGATTTAACTTCAGACAAATAAAGAAGGACTGGCAAACGTTTCATTAAATCCTGTCCAGCCAGTTTTGTGTGATGCTGTGACAAAATATACTTTACAAACATACAGACAGACGTACAGACTGAACTTTTTGGTTTCGGGTCCTCCAATGTATGAAACATAAAGATACCATTGAAAGACCGAAGCTTACGGAACTGACACTTAACCTCCCATTTATCATCTCATTTTACCTCATGCACCTTGTCTTGCAATTACCCGACTTACCCCAAACTTTACAAGAGTCATGCATTCCAGAGATGCCACCTTTGTCACTGTCAGCTGGCCCACACCAAGGTGGGAGGTGGCCGCTGGAATTTAAAGATACAGCTAACAGGACATGATATGCTACATTATGGAGCTTTTACACAGTAGTAACTCATTCACGTGGACTTGGATGATCTATTATAGTAATCTATTATACAACAAATTTTTCGATATCATTTTATTTTAATATACTAATTTCATCTCATCATCGTCTTTACCACTTTATCCCGTATTCCAGTTCAGGTTGAAACCTATTCCAGGAGACATACAGTAGAGCAGGGGGCAGGGTACACTTTGGATGGGGTGCCAATCCATAACAAACACACACTCTCACACACAAACACACACACACACACACACACACACACACACACACACACACACACACACACACACTCTTTCCCACACTATGGGCAATTTGGGGTCGACAATTAGCTTAACCTTTATGTGTTTGACTGTGGGAGGAAACCGGAGCACCCGGAGGAAACCCACCAAGCACAGGGAGAACATGTGAACTTCATGCACACAGATGCACATCGAACCCGCACCCTGGCGGAGCAAGGCGACAGTGCCTATCATTAAGCTGTGGTAATTTATTGATGTAATCAAGCTTTCTGTCAGGAGACATATTTTTATAATGTGTTGTCATTTAACTAATGGAGTAATATGTGGGGGATGTATTACTATTGGAAAATATCAATCCTGTGGCAGTAACAGTAAATCAGCTTTGTGTCATACAGTACAGTGCACATCACTATTATACAGCTTGGGTGTTTTATTTATTTACCAGCAAATCTATTTCCTCATAAGAATTTCCTCCCTTCAGTATCACCAAAGATGATGTGTCAGATACTGGTAAATACCGACCATGTTTGTTTTCTAGGGCCATCTCAGGACACTAAAGGGTGACCTATATATAGATGGTTGTTTTTTTGTGTGGCTATAATAATGAATATAAAATGAAAAATAGAATATCAGTTATTGGATGTATAGTATGGTATGGTATGGTATGGTATGGTATGGTATGGTATGGTATGGTATGGTATAGTATAGTATGCTCAAATGCTCAAAAGTCAAATGTCGCAAAACTGAGACAGGACAGTTCTTCACAGTAGAGAAGGATAATGGGCAAAAAACATACTGTGCAAAAAAACCCAGTGCAAATAAATGGAGAGTTCATAAACCACCTCATCTCAGTTGAGAAAAAGGCAGAAAGACCCACAAACTGAAGGTGACTGCAGTAAATCTCTGGTAAAGTAGCCCAAAGGAGGGAAACACTTTGTGATATTAATGGATTCCAGACTTTAGGCAGTCTATGACAGCAAAGCTTTTTCATCCAAGTATTAAAAAAAAAAAAAAAAAAAAAAAAATATATATATATATATATATATATATATATATATATATATATATATTTACGATTTTGTCCAATTAAAATAATGCACAACTTTCATTAAACTACTTTATTAAGTCTGCACTTTATTACAAATCCACTGTGGTGGTGTAAATGAATTTTTAAAAAATATTTATAGACCTGACTGTATTTCCTGGATTATTCTAAAGAATTAAACGACAAATATTTGTTATACTGGACTACCAGCGTCCTAACTTTAGTATGACTGCAGATCAATCCCTGCTATCCATTATCACTCAAATGAGGATGGGTTCCCTGTTGAGTCTTATGAGTAATTTTGCGTTAATTTCCACAATTTTCTTTTGATTCTGTTAAGCTGCTTTGCGACAATAACCACTGTTAAAAGCGATATACATATGACATTTAATTGAAACTGATTTGCACAACATAGAGCATTGCAATCATACACATTATTAAAAAGTCTTGCAGATGCTTTAAGTGCCAGTTGCTGTGATGAGTTACACGCCTGTGTGCGAATTCCCAGTGGAACCCAAAACCCAGTCATCACCTCCATTTCTAAGAGGTCGCTTTAATTCCTTGTGATTCTCTCTCTCTCTTTCAAACCCATCCACCATTTGTGCTTTTGTCACTGTTGCACTGCTATATTTAGAGGGGGTCCATGTTTTACCACAGCAGATGCCTGATCTTAATCATTGCCATCCATTAAGGGGAGCAAAGTTCAAAAAGTTTTAACGGGAAAACAGTTGCTGTGCTATGGAATGGCATTGTTTCGGGAAGATATCACTAAAAGACCTTGTACACTCTTGAACATACGTTGTAAACACTTTCAGAGTCCACTTGGACCTACATAAACACTGCACTGTATGAATTTTACACACTAGGTGTTAATTCAACCCTCAGGATTTTGAGGTGCATTCACGCTCATATGTACTAAAAAATAACTGATACATAATTGCCGCTCTGATTTTTTCCCCTTTACCTCAGAAGCAATAGAGCAGGTGTAAAAAAAAAAAAAAAAAGTACATGTAAGGTCACAGTTCAGCTTTCTGAGATGCCCCCAGAACAAAGACGTATTCAGTATTCACTAGTATCCAGTCCAACGTCTGTGGTGACACCAGGGAGGCACCGCAAGTAAAGGGATTTGGCCGTAAATTGAAACCCTCCAGCTGTCTTGAGCGATTGTTTCCAACGAGCATGAGCTCAACACTGACTGCTTTATAGACCGATTTGTCCATGATTTCATGGTCTCTGGGTGCTGCCTTTCTCTTTCCTGCAGTTGGGATTACTGTGCAGGACAACCGGCATGGAGAAAAAGCATCTGGGAACAGCTGCTATTCATCATCACTGGCCCTCAAAGAGCCTTCACTGTAGTAGTACAGGCACCAAGGTCCACTCGCTGCGGAATTTTGTCTGCAATATTCCCATGGAAATGGTGCAATGTGAATTAGCAGAAAACTTCAGGGAATTCCGGGAAAACTACTCCTGGAATCTGAAGAGTGGATTTAAGCACTCCCAGGTACCATGGTTCAAAGGTGCTATGATCAAAGGAATCATGCAGAAGGATGGCGAATCTTGACATAATGATCCATTTTAAACCAAATCATAAAAAATTTATGAGTTATTATGTATGCTGAGTAACTAACTAGTCGGCAATGTAAAGGTTTAAGGGTATCATATAATGGCATGCCCAATGCTGGAATGCTTTGATGTATTTTTGTCACATGACCAATCACTTTTTTTTAAAATAGACTCACCCGTGCTTAAATCGCAGATGCCGCTTAACTAGAGTCAAACTGTAGCAATTACCATACTGACCATGATTAACTAAAATATTCTATTAAACAACTAATATTGTATTGTTATACTTTATTAAAAAGTGTGGTTTAATTAAATGCATCCACATTTTACTTTCACTACTCGTCACAATATGATGTGTTTGTTTCTGTTCTGTAAAGATGTATAGATTGAGACTTTCATTCCTTCCGATTTTCACTGCAAACGCAAACAACGCCAATAAACTGATTGTGATTGATATCCCCGTGTTTATCTTCACATGATTATTATTTGTTTCTTCCCTCATTTATTCATTTTCTCCCGGAGGCGGCGTTGACAAGCTGGAAGGCCCATAAACTCGACTCTTAGAACCGGACACAAATCATGAAATCTGCTATCGCTATTACTGATTAGCTGTCATCATCCTTTTAATCAGCAGTGTTGCATACAGTATTTGGAGACTGCTAGTCAGCTAACAGCTGATGTCAGACTGCTGAACTCAAAACAAAGGAAGTTAATAATCCGTTATTCTGACATGAGTCGTAGCGTGGAGGTATAGACGAGTTCAGCAGCTGTGGTCTGAGGCTACAATCATCTCAAAACTCCACATCACTATACCTAGTTTAGATGAGTCGACATCAGTAGCATTATTATTATTATTATTATTATTATTATTATTGGGCTTAAGGAGTTACTTCAACTGAATTCAATAACATTTTAAAGTAAGAAATACTATTGAACTTCATAAATGACTCATGACTAAGGGCCGAGTCCTAGACCATGATTAATCTCAACACATACTTAAGAAGGAAAAAAATATATCGATATTCTTACCTGACCCAAAAATGCCACCAGGAGACACACTCCCACCAGCAGCTGGCCTGCCATTCTTCAGTCCTACGGTAAGTGTCCCTGGATCTTCAAGAAAGGACTGTCCAAAACAGCACTACCAAGGTGGTTAGACTGTTTTTCTGGTTGGGGATGAGTGAACCCTTCTGAAACCCCCTTTCTCTCCCTCTCTCTCTCTCTACTGTGTGTTAGGGATATGAGTGACAGCACATGTGTTGGACTTGCCTAAGGAGGAGGTAATCCTAGCCCCCCTTCAGCTTCCCAAGCTTGGACACACCCCAAAGGTTTTAGCCCAGGAAGGTTAGGCCATGGTATGAGCCATGCTCATGGAAGTGTAAACTCTTCAAAAACAACAGTTATTAATATTCACCCAACGGCTATCTTCTTCATCATCACCCACAGTAGCATCGTTTGCATATGCAAATATCTAATAAGATGGATGCATATGCAAACGATGCTACTTTGAAATTTATGTGTACTAAACATATCATTTAGTTTAGGGAACAACTTTTAGAGAGGCGATAGAAAAAGAAGAAAATCAGCGAAGAGTCCGAGCAGATGGCTCTGTAATGCAGATGGTTATGTGTGAGGTCAAATTTCAGCTTGCAATAGGTTGAATATGGTACGTTCTGACCCTGACCTCCTCATTACCAGCTACCACCTGTGTCTCAGCTTAACCTTCGTAACAACTTCACACAGACGTCCCTAGTAGACACGTATTTGGGTTAAACTTCGGATTAATGGCAGTCATTGTTTATGATGAGTGATCTCTCTGTTTCTTGAACTGAATGAAGATAATATCCACTCCTTCAAAGGTAATAGCATTTTCATTCCTTATCTGTTAGATTTCTATAGTTTCCGGAACAGAAAGTTACATGTGTGTCAAATTTCAGTATAGTTGGGTCTAGGTGGCTGTCATTGGTTTTAGAGGATAGTGTTGCTCTGCTATGTCTTAGTATGACATGCTCTAATGCAATTCTGCATGGTAATTGTACTGTATATCCATAACTTCCGGCCAACAGGAAGGAATGTCAGATTCCTCTAAAACTCACCTAAAACTGAGATTTAATATATCATAGTGTGACTGTCATTGATTCTGACCACCTATATTTATGTCATGTTTAATTCTGCCTCGCCTGTCTTTTGCTAATTGGCTAAAAGCACATTTAACCTGGTTTATTCTATCAATTCATTTATCCTGTACAGGGTCACAGTGGGCCTGGAGCCTATCCCAAGGGACTGCGGGACTAGGCGGGGTACACCCTGGATGGGTACCAATCCATCAAAGGGCACACTAGCTCATACACTACCAGGCAATTTGGAAAGCAGTTACCCTAATCTGTATTTGTTTGGACTGTTGGAGAAAACCGGAGTACCCGGAGGAAACCCAGCAAGCACGGGGAGAACATTCAAACAGGACAATCGAATACATTGGTTGAAATCTATTAGTACAATTTATTTTCAGCATTTGGGCAGTAATTGTTTTAATGGCTTATTAATTATTTTGCTTAGTTGTTATGCTCTTTGTAATTGGTTTAAAAAAAATCAATAAGATTCTGTATTGACCATACATGCTTAGGGGCAGCATGAAAATATTCTCAAGTCTTCTGGCTATAACATTAAAACACAAAACAGTTTTACATTGGGTCCGTTTGTGCTGCCAGGGCAGCAGCCTTGGGTTCTTTGCCTGTCCTGGTGCCTTTCTATTGTGGCCAGCTTTGACACTTTTCAGCCAGTTGTGCTGCATTAGCTTTTCCGTGGGATCAGACAAGATGGCTAGCCTTTAGTCCCAGCAGGTATGGGTGAGCATTGGGTGGCCATAACCCTGTCACCAATTTGCTGGCATATAATAATAATTGATAATCAATGTTATTGTTATGGCTGATTGGTGTAATTTTGTAATCTCTTATTGTGCACCAAATGTAGGCTCATATACAGTACTGTACAGTACATCACAAATACATACCGTTATTAGCACACTTCCTATAAAACAAATACTTGCAATCAATGCAAAAACGCAAATACTACTACAAAAATATAGGAATAAACAAGCTAACAAACAATTAAAATGTGTGGTTTCTCCCATTTTAATCTCAGGTCTTAGAGGCCTTTCTATAACAAGCACTGACCATGCAGTACTGCTAATCAGGGGATAGGATTTCAAAGTTGCAAGACAAGAATAGCAGAGAATTTTTACACATCCAGGCAGGCCAAAATAATCGCTTGTTTCATTTGAAGAGTTGCTTAAAGTATGTTTGCTATGAGTTACACTCCTGAAAGGTCATCAGATTTCTGCTGTAGCATTCTTTATATGCAGTCCGTTCTTCAGAACCACAGATGCAGTTTGGGAAATCGTTGTCGCACAGGGTTCTTCAGGCCTTCACCTCATGATGATTCATGTCCTGAGTGCTTTAGCAATCAGAGTTCTCTTATACATATACAGACGTACAAATGATATGTCATGAGAAATGAGATCTCCTCATTCATCTGCCTTTCAGGGTTTTTCTATAAATAGTCTGATTCATAAACATCATCTCGCTTTTTCTCCTTGTTTGTGTGTGCGTGTGATGTACACTACTGCATATTGCCTGAAATCTCCATCCTGGGTGACCCCGAATGCTAACAGCCCGGTTTAATTGTCTGAAACGAGGAGTGTGTGTTCTCTGTTGTTTGGATTAGAGGAGTGCACTTCCAGCCCTCTCGTTTAGAGACGTTTTGTCTTTCCTCTCTTTCTACCTCCCACACTGTGTGTGATGAATGATGTCTTGCATCCATAGATCAGGCGACAGAATGTTGTGCATTCGACTGCATTCTTAGCCGTAATGTTACACAATTTTAAGGTCAGATCATCGAGCAGTGCTTCTGAAACACTACAGCGTTACACTATAGCATTACAATTATGCAATAATTAATAATGTTTATTAACAATGATAGTGTATTCACCACATGTGAACTGGCTAAATGGTTAGCATCGTTGCCTTGTGCCTCCAGGAACCAGGTTCAGTTCCTGCCTCAGAATGTGTGTGTGCATGTAGTTTGCATGTTCTTCCCATACTTGGTGGGTTTCCTCAAGGTATTCCGGTTTCCTCCCACAGTTCAAAGACATGCAGAATAAGTTAAAATTGCCCAAATTTGAATTCACATGTGAGTGTTTACTGGAGGTCCTATCACGGTTGTAAAATAAAAATAAATACAAGGGTAATCACTATTGGCCTCCATGGTTCCTAGTTGTACTACAGAGGTTCCTAGATGGACGGATGAAAATGTGAAATAGTAGCTCTTCATTTATTCTACTATCAGTTTTAGTTTGAGAAAACAGTCTATGTAATTAAATGGATGTGTTTATTTTAACAGATAAATACTGTAGGATTTACTTCAGCAGATGCTAATATCTGCACATAATGTCTACAAAAGGTCTTGATCTCCAAGAGTATACAATTTGTTAATGAAAATATGAATCTTGAATTATTCTGTCTGTTAGGTATTTTATATAAAGATGGTAATGTTGCCTCTCTTGTACACTCCTAGTAGCAGTTAGATCCCATATAAGAGCCTGTGTGAAAAAGTAAGCACAAATGTTTGAAAGTTATTGAAAGTTACTGATTGGCTGAGCTCTCTCAGAGGGGAGAGATCAGAGGTACTTGGTGCTCCCACATTAATCACAGCTCTACAGCCAATCAGGGGCGTCTGTGAGCTCGCGCAACGGAGGGACCGGATAGCGCTGTCCTCCGAGTGTGTTACACCGCCCCCAACGGTGCGCAAGCAAGCAGTTCGAAAAGATGCGTTCGGCTGGCGTCACGTGGTTTGGAGGAAACACGTGATAGTCTTCGGCCCTCCTGGCTGAGTGGTAGTAGTAGCCTTAATGTGGGAGCCCCCTAGTGACGGGGAGGAATTGGACACGACTAAATTAGGGAGAAAAATCAGGAAAAAATCCCCCAAAAAAAGATTCAATTACAGTATTTGTCACATGTACCTTACAGTGAATTTTCCCCCCCTCATATCCCAGTTAGGAAGCTGGGGTCAGAGTGCAGGTCAGTCAGGTTACAGCCCACCTAGAGCAGATACAGTAGGGTTAAGGGCAACTTAGCAGTAACCTTCTGATCAATAACCCATAGGCTTAACTATTTGAGCCACCACTGCCTGGATGGTAAAGGCGGAGCGGTAACACTGAAGGATGAGTTTAATGTATATTTAAATGACATTGCGCTTATGATATAATTTAAAAGTACAGAATGAACTGAAGCACATCATGTTCATAAGGTAATATTTTTAACCTTACGGTGCAGTAAATGTCGCACTCCTATCACAGGGGGGTAAGCAGAGTTTCAGTAGAGAAAAAATATGTCGACATTCTCAAACATAAGTGATAATGGTCAGACTTAGCTGTTAGCTTCTAAAAACAAAGGCTCGAGACTTAGTAGCAGTAGGGGTGTGGTCGAGCATGGACGGTGGGTAAAAATGATTGTGCCATTTGTGTTGAGAGGAACTTCAGTATGAGTATTGTTAAAGTTTTTATTTAAAGTATCTGGTATCATCTTTTTAACTGCTCAGTGTTGGAGGCTCGAGTATAAACTGTTTTTTTAGCAAACTGCTGTCTTTAGGTAATCCAAGTGCAGACACTCAGTATTGTAACACTCTCCAGTCCATCAGCAAACGCCCTACCTCCTGCTACATCCAAATATTTCAAACTTTTACTCATCAGTTCAGATGAGAATGCTGACATTTTTCTGCACATCAGTTCCTATGTTTTTCTCTATAGATGAGTCGCGTGTCCTTGATTCTGTGTCGGTGGTAGGACTTTTTGGTCGCAGTTCTTCCATGAAGACCACTTCTGGCCAGACGTCACCAGACAGTAAATACGTCTACCAGAGTTCCAGTGGTTTCCCCCAGTTATGCCCCACTTATGCCACTGCTCGACATGTCCTGATGTCCTGGTTACTTCAAGAGAAGTAACCATTATCTTATGTTCATTTGCTGCATTAAGTTTCCTTGACCGACGACCGTGCCTAAGGTTCTCATCTTTGCCTGTTTCTTTGTGCTTCTTAAACAAGAACTTGAACAGCACGTCCCGAGTCTGCTTTAAAATCATTGCATGGGAGAGACCTTGCTGATGCAGTATAACTACCTTGTGTGTTATGTTGTGCCAATAATGAGAGCCGAAAAAGTCCTTCAGGAAGCCTGGAGAACGATTTCTCAAGACTTTACATTAGAAATACAAGAAAGAGTTTCTGTGGCTCTGTGGAAGAAGATTATAAAGAAATGAGGGGTGGTTCAAGACTATTGCACAGTACTATATATTAAATGTTTACATTTACATTTGTCTAATTTGAATAATTGTATGAGAACATTATATACCTCCATTACTGCATTACCAGGAGTTTCAACTTACACATAAAAGCAACACATAAAAAGTATTTTTTCTGCCATCATAGAGTAGAATGGTAGTAAGAAGAAAATCAAACCACTTTCAGTTTAGTTTTTAAAGCAGCCGGTTTATGAGGAATCATAAATTAAGGTTAAGTGACATTTAATGTCTATTTATTTCATGTTTTACTTAATTTACATGTCTTTTCAAACTGCTTAGATTTTTTTTTTATGCAAAAATATGATTATAGTGCTGGAAATTGGTAATATTTATAATTATCTGCATTTACATTATTTCTCATTCTCATTATTTCTCATTGGAAAATGTGTTTCGCAATACGGAATTTCACCTCAAGAACTCATAGTTTCATGAATAAGGTTGTGGAAGAAGGAAAATACCCTCATACCAACACTGGACCTCACGGCAGCTGTTACTCCGTTTCCGCCCCTGAAATACAACCCACACATTGTCAGAAGGAGGATATTCATTAGTGAGCATGCCTGTCTGAGAAAACAAGGTGTGTTTATTTGTGTGTCATACTGAAAAGTCACTGTGTAACGGATATCGGTGTGTGAATTAAAGGCTGTTTATGTGTAGAGGTATGAATTTGTGTGTGTTCTAAGGGATAATGGCGCACCACCTGTCTCTGTCATGCTGTGCAGCAGCTGGCTGAATCCTCAGCCAAGCATGCCCATTCCCATGAGCCCTCATTCCTGCCGAGGGTGAGTGAGAGGGACAGGGAGGAAGAACTCTGTCCTCTGCTGACTCAGCCTCTCTCTAGGACCATTTTGACCATTTTCAACAGCTTGGAAGAACTTGAAGCACTCAGCAAAATGCACATCTGGAATCATTACCCTTGATCTATACGTTTTTTTTTTTTTAAATCAGAGACAATAATTTTGCAAGTCATCAAAAATTTTATTTTAGTAAAAACATTATTGAGGCAGGAAGTCGTACACCTTTGTGTGTAATATGCAAACCTGCTAAAACACATTCAATCTGTGTTAATTCACATAATCAACTGTTCTATGCAAAAGTTGCCATGGAATTGTGATTCTCGTTTTGTGTTTAGTTTCAAATCAATTGACGTTTGCAGAAGACTTCAAGCACAGAACAGTAATAAGAGACACTTAGCCACAGTAAAACATTTAATTTAAAAACTTACTAAAGAAGTCCATATGACCATGAATGAGGATCCCGGCCCAGGCATCTCGGAGCCCACTGCAGTCTTTCCCGTCAACATTAACAAGTGGAATGCCAGCAAATTGATGAATAACTTATCGCCAACTTGCAGAAATGACACATCTGTCTGTTGGAAGTGTACACACAAGCATTCACAAACAGCAGTCGAACATTACAGGAACTCGTCTGGGAGTTATTACCACATCTCCCGTACAGTCCAGACCTCGTTCCACATGTTTGGGTATTTAAAGGAGTTCCCGGGAGGCCAGTGTTTTAGACATGGCTCTAATGTACTGATAACACTTTCTACCTTGGTGGTATCCAAGCACTAGTGAAACACTGGGATAAGTGCATTAGTGTAGCAGGGGACTATATAGAACAATAAACAGAGTTTTTACTCTCATAACTGCGTTCTGTTATTCTGCACAATCAAAAGTCCTGGTCTGATTTGAACACCCGTCATAAAATCTATGATCTTTCTGTCAGTCCATCAGTACCATCACTAATGCATTAACACAATTTTATGCCAAAAGTGGTCGTGGAATGAAAAAAAAAAGCATAGTTTGACTTCATAGATCAGCTTAAAACAATTCATTTCAAATGAAACAATAAGCACAAGGTTAACTTTAGACTTTAATTCAGGTCTGTAGGTCTGTGTAAGATTCTGAGCACAAAATAATTCTGAGCAAAAGAAAATTCCTCTCGTTTCAGGAGACAGGATTTGATTAGAGAACTGAATATGAGCATAATTAAATAGATTCTGTTTATGTTTAGACACAGGCTATTTTGTTTGTTTTTATGCTTTTCTCAATCTTGTGATCACGAAGTAATCTGAAGCTCAGTGGGGTTTAGACTGGATGAATAACCCAATTATACAAAAACACAAATCCAAACCGTATACTTGTCTATTCTTGGTAGGTGGAAAGACAACAAAGTATTTATAGAAAACTGATTCACTGGCTGTGTGACCATGCATAACATGCAAAAAAGAGAGTAACCTGAGATCAGGGTCAAATGCTGGAGCTGTTTTATATGACGTGTCCGGCCACATTTTAAAATGCTTATTTCAATTGCATGTTGTAGTTCATGCATGTTCTGTGGCATAAAGTATTTATCCTCTCACTCATGTTCTAAAGCTCTTTATCCTGTATACAGGGTCACCGGGGGCTGGAGCCTATCACAGGAAAGCACAAGGTGGGGTAGACGCTGAATATGATGCCAATCCATCGCAGTGCGTACACACACACCCAAACACGTACACACTCATTCACACACTATGGGCAATTTGGGAACGCCAATTAACATAATCTGCATGACTGTGAAAGGAAACCGGAATACCCCGAAGAATCCCACCAAGCACGAGGAGAACATGCAAACTCCATGCACACAGACCCGTGGAGGGGATAGAACACAGACTCTGGAGGTGCAAGGCGACATTGCTAACCACTAAGCCATTGTGCTACAGCATAAAGTATTTATTCATTTTTATATCTGTCAGGACAGAAACAGTGTAATGAAATAGCATGTCTAGGTCCACTGTACAACATACAAGACTTCAAAGTTATACAATATATACAATGCTAAAAAAGCTGATGGAAGATGATAGTCTTTATTGTTACATTGTTTGTAAGCTGGGTCAGTATGCAGGGTTGGCCTTGATACCACCCTCCATGAGCGACAAGGCTTAACCAACAGGTGCTGGAATATACACTCATGACCTTCTGACTGGTGGCCCAGGATCATAAGCACTCAGCCCACACGACCCCTCTACCCTTAAGTGTGTGTATAGTGCCCTCTGGTGGACTAGCTTTCCATCCCTGCCTCATTCCCAATCCCAAAGTCTGTGCTGTAGATCTAAACAGATCTTCTATCGTGTATGTGGAAAAGAAAGTTGGTGTTTTCCTCTGAGTGTGTCCAATTGTGCTGTTATTTAGCATTTGAAGCACTTTACCCTTTACCATCCTTTCTCTGATATGGAATAACCGCAAATGCAGGTAAGAAAGGCGGAATTTGTTAATTTAAATTACAAAACCAAACACGGGAAACAGGCAAGGGTCGGCAAAACACCTAAACTAGGGCAAACAGAGAATCGAAAAACAAACGTCCGGAAAACGCACGTGAGAGCAAACATCGCGAAGTCCCGCCCCTGCTGAGTCATAGTTAAGCACCTGTAATTGAGTGCACGTGTGTTAGAGGTCAGGTGATTTGGAACGTGACGGTTGGGAGTTGTAGTTTGTTTCCGCCATGTTTGTAGTTTTCATTAATTTTCTACATTCTAGAACAATACTATTTTTTTTATATGAAATAATACGTATAGCATTAGGTAATTAAGTAGCAACAAAATCAACAGCCAGTTGTTATTTTAAGATATGAAGGTCAGCCTTTCTGGAACAGTCCTAGCAGCAACATGCACCATGATGAAACCTGTCCAGGAAAGTTCATTCAGTTACCAGCCTCAGAAATCACCAATTAACAAACAGCACCTCAGATTAGAGCCGTTATAAAGGATTTACAGAGCATAAGTAGCAGCTACATCTCAATATTAAATGTTCAAAGGAGATTATTGCATATGTTGGATGCCTTCAGTATTGTTTTACAGTGTCGAAAAAAAAAAAAAGAAATATCAGTAACGACCATGGATTTAAAAGGTGTGTCCAAACACATATAAATGATATTTAAAAAACAACAAAAACACCTTAGTATAGGCCTCTTCCATAAGGTTGAGATATCACTTTATGGCTAAATAAAAATGACAAATATGTATAAAGTTATGCCACATAAGACGCTAACTTTTTGGGTGGTGGTGTAATAGCTGAAAAGTTTTTGGACAATATTTCCACTTTATTTCTTATTGTATGCAATGATGCATTAAAAAAAACATTTAATGACACAATGCCATCTATTTTAAATTTTTATTTTTTAAAAGCAAAGACTTTTTCTTGGTGGGTTTCCTCCAGGTACTCTGGTTTCCTCCCACAGTCCAAAGACATGCAGATTAAGCTAACTGGTGTCCCAAATCGCCCATAGTGTGTGAATGAGAGTGTGAGTTTATATGTGTGTTTTTGTGTGTGCCCTGTGATGGATTGACCCGTATTCCCACCTCATGCCCTAACTCTCCTGGGATAGGCTCCAGGCCACCCACGACCCTGAACACAGGTTACAGTGGTATAGATGATGAGTGAGTGTGTGAGTGATGATACAGTGCCTCATAAGTTAAGGAGGGCATTAAAAGGTTACAAAAGTGAAGTGGGTGTCACAATTTGGCAGTCATACTTCCTAGCTTGTAGCAGTCATAGAATAGGAGCGAGACTACTAGTAGTTGGAAAGCGACAAAAAGTTAAACTGGGACTAAAAGGTAGCAATGAAAATTAAAAAGGAAAATGCATTCTATATTTTAACCACCAGAGAGCATTGTTGCACTTTGTAAACAAAAACCTGGCACCGATTCCCCTTCCTCCATTCAGGCTGTCCTGAGTAAACCAGCATTGTGCTTAACAATGTATTTTAAATAGTGTCTATAATTCCAATATATAGTGATTGTGTATCCCTACACACAGTTATCAAAACATGAAAGATGTTTCCAATTAACCTTTAGTTTTGTAAGAGCCATGCTGCTGCAGAATTGTTTTGGTCCAAATGCATGTTTGCATCATAGACAAGGACTAATATATGGAAAATAAATTAGCTGGACACTTTAATATCTTATCTTTGCAGCCATAGAGAGCTTTAATCCTGGTCTGCTTCTAATGCCCTCCATTGTTCTCCATGGTACTAATGAGCATGCAGTATTCCTTTTGTGTTCCTGTTGTGTGCTCTGAATATTCATACACACTCCGGTCTACAAAACTGCATTTCTATTCATTATAGAAATGGCATAAATAATATATGACAATAATAATAATGAACTAATGAGCTGATTAAGGCGATACCTAAAGTTACACATAACCGTAACTTTAACATCAGTAACCGAAAGAAAATTAGTTTAGTTGTTAAAATAAAAGCTGATGTTTTGTAAAAAAAAAAATTATGAATGAATAAACAAACAAACATGAAACAAAACATGAATAAGTAGATAAATAAATTGGTATTTAAGTTAGGTGCGTGATTTATATTTACTTAGTTACCATGTTAGTCTGTTTACTCTGATTACATTTTTTTTCTTATTAGCAGGAGAGCTACAGACAGAGAGGCGTATTGACATATTGTATGTTTTATTTTCATGCTTAATGAAAGAAGGTGACAGAGTCCAGCCAGAACAGAACAGAACAGAACAGGCTGACGTCCGGGCCGACTCCGTTGCGGTTCTCCAGCAGATGAAATAATCGACCGCTCCATTACGCTGTCACAACCGCACTATCAGGTACGCATTAATGTAAATTAAATCGCAATCAAATATCACATGAGTGGAAAAATTGAATGGGCCACGTGCTCACTCGGTCTGGGAACGCATGACGCCTCAGACACCCCGGCTGCTCCCAAAACCCACATCTGCGGAGAGCTGGTTCAGAAATAGATGAAAATGAGAGCTGGGTAAAAAAAAGTCTCACCTTTAGTGTCAGTCATGCACAGTTCCAGTGTGATGAGCACACCAGGACTCTGATCAGTGTCTGGCTTTTCAAAAGCTCCCCATCCACACTTCTCCTCTCTTCTCTCCTCCTGCTCTTCTTTTTAGTTCTTTTCGGCTTCGTCCTTATTACCTTCTTTCACCTTCATCATTTTACTGTTATCGTTTCTACCTCACTTTCTTAAAATCTGTTTTTTTTTCTGATTTCTGTCTGTCTGTCTGTCTGTCTGTCTGTCTGTCTGTCTGTCTGTCTGTCTGTCTTTCTTTCACCACACAAAGCAATGCCATGCATACTGGTGTGGTCTTTCTCTGATTACTGAGTTTTGGTGTTCATCTTTACTATCTACAGTATGTTATGGCCATCTGCATAAAGGTGTGTTTGTTAACAAAAAATAAGGGAAAAAAACTTACTGGATAAATGTGTGTTTTGCTGTGTGTTTGTTTGTTTTTAGTTGTGTGTTTCTGAGTGCTGTAATTGTTAGTGTTCTAAATAAAATAAAAAAAAAAAACCTGAGAAATGTTTATGTCTTGCTTTCTGTGTGTGTGTGTGTGTGTGTGTGTGTGTGTGTGTGTGTGTGTGTGTGTGTGTGAAGTAGGTGACCACGATTTGCCAATTAAAGTGAATGTGATGACACAATGGTGAGGATTTTGCCTGAAAGCTACAGTGACGTGTGTATGGAGCAAGTTAATGGTGTGTGTGAGTGTGTGAGAGAGAGAAAGAGAGAGCCTCAATTGATGACACTCAGTCCCCTAGTACATGACACACACATGCAAACGCATGAAAAGAGTCACTTAAATTTCAGTGCGTGCACATACACACACACACACGCACGCACGCACGCACGCACGCACGCACGCACGCACGCACACACACACACACACACACACACACACACACACCTCAATGAACAACACAAGTGAACAATTGCAGAGAGAGAGCGAGAAATATATATAGAGAAAGAGAGAGCGAGAGAGAGAGAGACACACACACACATACACACACACACACACACACACCTCAATAAACAACACAAGTCAACAATTGCAGATAGAGAGCGACACACACACACACACACACACACACACACACACACACACACACACACACACACACACACACACACACACACACACACATTAAAAATTTATACCCCAGTTTAAAATCACACAACATATACAACACACAACATGCACTCTTCCTGAATAATGTCTTTCTCCTTATATTTTTTCCCTTCCTCCTCAACACACATGCACACTCACAAACACACACACACACACACACACACACACACACACACACACACACACACACACACACACACATATATACACACACACACCCTGTTTCACCAGACACTGTCTATTAGTCATAAATATTCATAAATCAGGTCCCCAATGTTCATTAATATTCATAAGTTGACAGGCAAGTTACAAAATACGTCTAACTTGTTTGACAGGAAATGAAAAGGTGTCAAACTGATCGTACTTATTTATTTATTTTTTATTCATTTATTTTCTCCGCATTTATAATCTCAACACACTCGGATTTTTCACCGCACAGGGCCTTGAAGTGTAAAGAACACACTGTATCGCGCACGATTTCTGAGGATTAGCTGCCTGGTGTCGAGCAGATCCCGTGTCGTGCCCTCGGCGCAACGTCTCCATAGTGTCTCCATGGAGGTGTGTGTTAATCAGAGACTCTCCACAAACACACCTGCCGCCTGCGGTCAGTGGTGTGTTACACGCGGCTGGCACATGGCGCGGATTAGCTGTGTCCTGATGAGCCAGGAAGTGGAAGATTCTAGTTCGTTTTACTGTCCTCCCACTCGCGCACGCACGCACACACACACACACACACACACACACACACACACACACACACACACACATAATGGGACAGCATATCAGAGTGGTTCAGAGACTATAGCTTCTTTAAGTTAAGTTTTTGGTACCAGGTTCGAGAACCAGAACCATCTGCAGTACATGCTCTGGATTTAGCCTGGATTCTGTTTCACATCTAATTCAGATCACATTTAGGCTGAAAATCCAATTTTTCCGGAAATGTGAATGCAGATGAGGTGTGTGATATGCGGTCACATTTAGACATGGACAAAGAGCTTGTTTAGAATATTGCCGCCAATCACTGTTTTTTTAAATATTTTTTTAGGGTTGCACGAAATGGGATACTGTGTGTGTGTGTGTGTGTGTGTAAAGGACAAAGAACAGTGAGGAGGCACTTGGTTGTGTTGTGCTTGAGGAGTGATGATGGGGTGCTGGGGGACTGACAGTTGTCAGCCAGGGTGAAGCTAATCTACTCCATCGGCTGTCAGTGCAGTGGACATCAACACACACACACACACACACACACACACACACACACACACACACACACACACACACACACACACACACACACACACACAGAGAAGCTCTGCTCACTCCACCGGCAATGTCAGCTTGTCAGGCCACATATGTTTGCCGGCTCCAGAGGAGAAGCGAGGACACGGGCAGTCTCAGTCTTTTCCCTGTCTCTCTTTCCACGTTTCTCCGCCTGACCACCCACCCTCCCTCCTTCCTCTCCTCTCTCCCCCATTACCATCTCTTTCTCTCTCTTTCTCTTTCATTTTCTCTCTTTACTTCAGCTTTATTAAAAATCTATAATGCTGTATTTTGTTCTGAATGCATCCTTAGAGATTTTTTTTTTATCTCTGTGTGTTTGGATTTCTGAGACGGGGCTTTTTTTTTTTTGTCATTCTTATGTGGACTGATACATCTTTCTTTGTTCTGTTCAAGACATAAACACCTCTTTTGAAAGGTCTGGCTTACCAAGCCTTGGTGGAGTCATAGCGCACCAATACACAAAAACACCATCTGTAGAGTTTAAAAGTGGGTGAAAAGTGGAAAAATGAAATGAAAGCAAACCTTTTAATTTGGCGCCAACCAGTTTCCTCAAATGTCTGGGGATGGAATGCACAGTCTTCTGAAGGACGTTACCTCATGATATTCCTCAACTCCATGGAGTGAGATCTGGACCTCTTAGAGGCTGTTAATGAGGTCCGCGGCGTCCCAGCCAACTTCCGGGAAAATGCTGCCCTGACCACGCTCGCACACTAAGAGCAACTGGGTGGTGCAACATGAGGAGGCGCTCGAGTGATACTACACGTTCTATAGACATTAAATCTTGAATAGTTCATTTTTACCCACCCAGTATAGTTGGCATTACAATGACCTGGTAGACTAAAACAAGTGCATCTCACAACATTGTTCACTTTTACTCTAGCTTTAGTTGTCTTTGAGGCATGACTGAAGTGCAAAATTTGCAAAAGTGTAAAGAAGCAGTCAGAGTCAGTGCTTCATACATCCACCGACTACTATTTTGCCTACATTTTAACAATTGTGGTCTGAGGAACATTTCTAAATAAAATACATCAATTTATACAGTACTGTGCAAAAGTCCTTAGCGCCATATTGTCTGTAGTACAAATTTTGTTATACAAGTTTATTATGTCTGCATTATTATGTACAAGACCATTCCCTACAAAGATACACAAAAATTTATGAATAAATAACATTACAGAAGAATATTTGCATGCCTGTAAAGAAAGCAACATATAACATGACAGACCAGTTTTTAGATGAGAAAAAAAATAAATCAATAACGTAGACTCCTGGGTTTTGCATGAAAATAGGAAGGAGCGAGTGGGACAAAGTTACCAAAAGAACTCATATTCTCCAGCATGCTCAGTAAAACCTAACAGCTGTTTTACTTAGAATACTGCACACATCTGTATCGAACACTACCGCTTATGTTCAAGCAAAGAGATTCCACACCAAATATTGACCGTTTATTGTTTGTTATTACTTAGTGCTTTTTATAGAAGTTTCTTTTAAAATAGAAATGTTTTCAAAAGCATCATTGCATCTGGCTTTTGTTTGGATGTTCCCAAGACTTTTGAACAGTACTGTAAATGAAACAGCTGATAGGTTTTACTGAGCATGCTGGAGGATATGAGTTATTTTGTTAACTTTGTCACACTCGCTCCTTTCTGTTTTCATGCAAAACCCAGGAGTCTACGTTATTGATTATTTTTTTCCCGTCTGAAAACTGGTCTGTCATGTAATATGTCGCTTTTTTTTACAGGCATGCAAATACAGTTCACAATGTTATGGCCAGTGCTTTACATTGTGTTCTTTGTCACATTGTGTGTGTCACTATTAAAGATCTTAAATACCTCTGATTTCTACTGTCAACTTGTTACGATGCAACTTCACCAACTGTTTAAGCGATCCCTATTCATCATTTCTTTCTCTTCACATTTCTTCAGCAAAGTTGAAAGTTCTGCATTATCCTTCCATGTTTTAATAATGAGTCGGACAGTTTGTAGTTAAGTAAAAAAAAAAAAAATTATATATATATATATATATATATATATATATATATATATATATATATATATAATGTATATATATTATATACACAGTGGAACCTCGGATTGCGAGTAACGTGGTTTACGAGTGTTCCGCAAACCGAGCAAAGATTTTAAATATTTTTTTATTCGGAAACCGAGCAAGTATTGGTTTACGAGCACCGAGTCACACATGCGACTCTTATTTTGACACCGAGCGTCACTCTCTCACCTTAACCCCCCCTCCCCCCTTCCCCTCCCTCCCTCCCCCTACGGCTTCGCAAACACAAACTCTGCTCGTGTGTGCGCAATTTAACACTGAAACACACACACACGCACAGACGCTCTCTTGCCTTTTCACCCCTCCCGGCTTCACAAAGACACAGAAACTCGCGATTCTTTTCAAAGGTAAGGTGCTTGTTTATTATTATTTTTTTTTTACTTTACAGCAATGATTCCCTTAGTATGCGCTCACGCCTGGTCAGAGAGATTTCTTTTTTTTCCTGTTAAAACGGTGTTTCCGTGTTTGTATGTGTGTCCGTTTGTGGTGAAACTTAAGTGATTCCTTTAGTATGCGCTCGTGCCAGTCTCGCTTTTTTCCGTTAAACCGGTGTTTCCGCTGTGTTTATGCGCTTGTTGTGAAACTTAAAAAGTGTGTCTGTTAATATAGGCTCATGTCAGTCTCAGAGAGATTTCTTTTTTTCCTGTTAAAACGGTGTTTCCGTGTTTGTATGTGTGTCCGTTTGTGGTGAAACTTAAGTGATTCCTTTAGTATGCGCTCGTGCCAGTCTCGCTTTTTTCCGTTAAACCGGTGTTTCCGCTGTGTTTATGCGCTTGTTGTGAAACTTAAAAAGTGTGTCTGTTAATATAGGCTCATGTCAGTCTCAGAGAGATTTCTTTTTTTCCTGTTAAAACGGTGTTTCTGTTGTGTGTGTGTGTTTATTGTGAAACTGTTGTGAAAAAGCGAGGTGGGGAGAGGGAGGAGGAATGTTACTGTGTAAAACGAGGCGAGTGTAAAACACACACGGCGCGTGCGCGCACCAAGGGAAACACTTATCTGTCAGGATTTATTTGTACTTTTTTTTAAAGATAAAGTGCAGATTAATTTGTTTTATTTTAATTTTATAGATTGTATTAATTATTTATATGTATTTATTTTTGGGGGCTGTGGAACGAATAATTTGAGTTTTCATTATTTCTTATGGGAAATGATGATTTGGTTTAAGAGTGTTTTGGAATACGAGCCCACTTCCGGAACGAATTATGCTCGTAATCCAAGGTTCCACTGTATATATATATATACATAAGGCTCAGGATTGCGCAGTATAGAGTGACATATCCTTTTTTCAGCACAAAATAGGGAATATGATGAACTGAATTGTAGTTTGTTTTAACCAATTTCCCAAACATAAAAATAGCACAAATGCACATCATCATGTGTTTATATTGTTGTTGTTGTTTTGTTTCTATGACCAAAAATTATTAATAATTATTATTCCAGTAGTGGCAAAATTTACCTATAAAACTGATGCTAATTTTCATTTTACCTGACATTTTGGAGAATCATAATACACAGATTGAAGTCTAAAGCCTCCCCGTTCACACACTCCAACAAGGCTTCTACAGTATATTAGCACAAGCTAATAGTATAGTATATATATATTTTAATCAACATTGACCTATGCTTTGATCTGTGCCACTTCAGTTCCAGTTCCAGTCATTTCAAATCTCCTTAGTTGTTTTCTTGCTTTATACAGCCCCATAATTAATTTGAGGGTTAAAATATTTTTTATTGGGCCAAGCAGTGTATTTGACGTACTTTGTTCTATATCAAGGTTGGCATCTTGTATACAGTCACAATAGTTATCTTTCCTACGTCTATCTTTTTAAAGACCTATTCATATCTTACACTCTGACTTCAATCCTTCCATCTCATTAATGTCGGCAAAGACATCTTTATCTCCTTTCAGACTGGATTAGTTTTAAATACGGGTGTGGGTTAATGTAGTTAATAATAATGTATCTCTAGGATTTTAGTCCCAGCTGAGTCCTTCATGTCAGTCATGTTTATAGAGTGTGCATTTCCATGCCTGAGATGTTGCCATCCTTTACCTATTTTCCATTATGTTCTGTGGAGAAAGAAATTTTCTTCAATATGGAGCCACTCCAGGAAGCCCTCTTTTCTGTCATCTCTTGTCAAAAAATGCATTACTTCTGAGGCTTTTCAGTAGGTTATTGTGTTTTCAGTATAGGCATAGCCTACATACATTATACAGTATGTTATGGGAACATGACTTGCACAGCCACAAGTCCTAAAAGCAAGCAGTTATAACAAAGAAAGTGTAATCAGTACATGTAGTTATTAGGTCAAAAACAATATATTTGTATATTATATATATATATATATATATATATATATATATATATATATATATATATATATATATGTTCCTCTTGATTTTAGAATTTTGTTTTTTGCTTTTACAAAACCCACCCCCCAGAACACACACACACACACACAAATGCTAAAATAACAAATTACAATATCAAAGTTGAAATATTACTAACAGTAAGGGAAATAATTAACATAATTATTAGCCCGTTATGTCTGATTACATAATCTGCTATAATATATACCAGGCTTTTTAGTTACACTACTAGATTTTAGTTTGGAGGAACTTTTCAGAGTATGAGATCACTGGAGTTCATACTGAATAAAAAAAAAAAAAATCATTTGGTGGATCCTCTAAGAGAATATTTAATTTTCTTCAATTTCTAAAACAGCATCACATCACTAAGCCAGAGTGAAATTAAAGGTGGTTTACTTGATTTCCAATCAAGTTATATTTTTCTCCAAGCCAGGAGACGGACAAAAATGCAAGACAGCCATTTCAAAATAAAAAAAACAACCATTTCAAAATTAAGCCTGGAATCCTCAACAAACAGTATGTCTCTGACAAAATTTGGAATATAGTTGTCCAGAATTCTAACAGTCTGAGCTTTATTTTAGATTTCCTCTAATATATTTGCCGTCAAATCCTTTGACCATTATCACTACATTTATTGCTATACATTTTCAATAAACTGACTCTGGCTGACTCTGTATATATTATATTAATTTATATTTTATATATGGACTTTTATCCCAGATATTTTAACATATTCATGTTCTGTAAATAATGTATTAGACATACAGTAAAGTTGTGAAGTATCCATGCTTACCAGTGGCTGAGAATGTTTAAAAGGATCATAAAACCTCAAAGTTTATAATTCAAGATCTTATGAAAACAGCATCTGCCATGGTGTGGAAAATCAAACTTTGGTTAGTGGAGGAAAAAATGTGCCCAATATTAATTTTCCAGGAAAATATATCAATTTCATCATGCCCAAGATTTCAATATCCTGTTTTGATTGTGTGGATAATTTGACACTATAACCCTGAAGCTGACATACAGCTGCATATCCAATGACTTATACCCAGATTTCATGAAAAATGTAATTCTGTCTAACATACTGACCTGGAGTGCTGGTGTCAACTTCATATCTAGAGTTATTCTGGATTGCAATACTGAATATAGACAACCCATCAACAAGTCGACAGTAATTTCCCTGCTCGAGGAAAGCTTGCCCATTCAGTGCATGATGTCCAGGTAAACAGAGGGGTTCACACAGTGGCATAGTTTATGCATGACACTATACTGAGAGTCACAGCAGTGACACACTAGCACTCTTTTTTATCTGTACACATGGATATTGTCCCACAGTGTGTATTCTGCCTCTATCTGAGGTTCCTCGGCTTGATATTCCTCTCCTCTTTTCCGCTCTGATTGGCTCGGCTCGGTTTTATCTCCCTCTGTGCAGTTTGGAAACAATAAAAAGAAAAGCGATGTGTCTTGTTCAGGCACTAAATAGCTGTCTCGTTTGGCCCCCCTGAGGTGGCTGCACATCACTGGCCACCCCATTCATCAGCCCTGGCACTGCCGCCTGGCCCACTGAGCTCACACTCCACGAATGGAATGATAAAATACTTCACCAGGCCACAGACCACAGAGAGAGAGAGAGAGAGAGAGAGAGAGAGTTGAATTTCCCATTCTGTATGGAGGAAAGGAAAACCAAAACATTTTCAAAATCACACAATCACGACCTGCCGCTTTCCATAACCCCACAAATCCTTTCTCTCCAGGGTTTGATTACTCTCTCTCTCTCACACACACACACATACACACAATCCCACTGCAGTGACTGAGCCATTGCTTCTCTGACCGATATAGACAAACAGCAACCATACGTGAAGTGAAACAGCCTAAACACACAACATTGGTGTGTCTAAATACTAGCTGCTTGTAGTCACGCCACTTTGAAGCTGGGCAAACACGCAAACTTACTTGTTTCTAATGACTTAATCTTGACCAGAGTGCTCTACATCATGACTTCTTGACACCCTCAAACTCCATTAAACCGTCAGTTTAACACTGTGTTGGTTTATGTGTAGTTTCTTTTTCTTCTTTATTTATTTCGTTTCTTCAATAAACTAGTGGTACATTGTCAAACATGTGATTATTGTAATGTTAATCACCTGCTTAGCTGTAGACCTTTGTATATATTCCCATTTTTACAACCGTTGTAGGACCTCCGGTCAACATTCACACACTACAGGCAATTTACCTAATCTGCATGTCTTTGGACTGTGGGAGGAAACCTGGATACCTGGAGGAAACCCACCAAGCACAGACCCCAAGGTGGGAATCCAACCCTCAACCTGGGAGGTGCAAGACATCAGTGCTCAAGACTATGCCACCATGCTGCCATAACTTAGGGATATCCTGTGCTAACATGACTAAGAATTATCACAAGCTGTATTATATGGTGTTGTGAGCTGATGCTGTGATAGTGTTACGATTTTTAAAAAGAATTAATTGGTTGTAACGAGGCTGCTGATGTTTTATTTTTTATTTTTTATTGTGGGCATGATACAGCAGAAGGGATGGTAGTCTGTGGTTATTTAGCACCAACATAACATAAAATCACTGAATAAATTTAAAGGTTGTGGTTTTATTATGATCACAGTCTCAGTAAGTAAGTCTACCAAAGTCCAATTTCCAGCTATAGTACCAGAGTGGAGTCCATTTCAACAATAAATGTGTCCAAGAAACACTTATTTTCAAAGAATGGCCAACCACAGAGCATTGTTTGCAACCTGCAACAATCTGGAAAATGTGTTTCCTCCATGTGGAGCAACTTGGAAACATCTTAGTATAATACAGCTCAGTCGTGGTTGAGAATTGCCAGGAAGGTAACAACTAAACTTTAAACGGCTGCATGCATGTGAACCTTTCCAGCGGCAAATATTTTCCTTGCTGGTGTTAATTCTGCAACCTTTTTTAATGGGGTGTTAACTTTACAATAGACCACAGGGGGTTGATTTGTCATAATGTTAGTTTAATGTTGGCCTCATCCACCCCATGGGTTGCAGGTGAAGCCGTAACTTTTTACTAGCCACAACTGTTAACAATTTTCACAGACTTCTGATGCACATGCGCACACATTTGAACAATGAAATGAACTTTTCTGAATGGAGAGTTTGTGGAAATAGACATGAAATGCATGCATCAAACCACAGCATTGAAATCCCCTACAGCAGGGGTACTTTTTTAAAATGTAAGAAGGTCAGTAAAATTTTATTCATGGCAATGTCCGAGGTTTGGGTTATGTTTTAGATCTTTATATATGCAATCATTGTAAGTTTATATGATATGTTCATTCATCTTTAACGATTCGGTTTTCATAGTGTAATTTCCTTTTCTTGGAATTATTATGTTGATCTGTTGAGTGATGCATATAGCCACGCCCACACCGAGGAAAAAAATGTAAAATGATAAAAAGAAAAGCGATGGAAACTATAAAACGCCAATAGCCACACTTACATCAAGGAAAAAAAGTGCTAGGAATACTGGAATACTTATTTATTTTCATTTATCAGAAAAGCATCAGGGTCAGGATAGAAGTATCACTCGGTCCAGATCCAGACTGAGATCCACCATTTAGAGATGCCTGCCCTAAGGAGGAATTTAAATCAAATACTTTCTTACGCACATAAAATACAACGTTAATTGAATTTCGTGAAAACCTCCAGAACCAGCCAAATCCAAGCTTTGTTGGCTTGTGCTTTGACTTTTGCAGTGGATCCTGACTTTGATTCTCTTGGTCTCACTCTCTCTCTCTCCCTCTGTCAACCTACACATGACACTCCTAAGTTGCCAGTAGTCTTGACCCCCTCTTGGCTCTCTGGACCTGCCTGATACATCCTGGTGCCTTCCCTCATCTTGTAGTTCTCATCACATGGGGACCACTGACTGCTGCTGAGGACACTTTCAATCCATGTAGATTGCTTTGGACAGCATTTTACACAAACATTGTTACTATGATGGCTTATGACTGCAGCCGCGTTTCTGGACTGAAATTGGCACAAAGAGTTTTGTACCAATCAAGTCTCCATCAGTGAACAGTTGGTAACTGACAGAATTTAAACAAGTGCTCTCCCAATAGGGATTTGCCTCAAATCAAAATCTCTACTTCAATTGACAATATTTAAGTTAATTATTCTCTCAATAGACTCTTCTAGCTCAATTGACATACATTGTCTGGCACAGAAATAATGTCCACACACAGAATGACGCACATTGAGGATTTACAGTCATGTTCAAAATGTTCGAATTCTTTGTTCACAGCGGGTCTTAGTATTACGCAAATACAACTTCAGACGAACAACAAAATATAACTTTTTTTTCACAGTGCATTTATTTATTTAACAAAATGAAGCCAAAAAGAACCCCCTTACTGCCTCTACAGGATTTAAGAGGGTATGTAAGTTGCAGCCAGGTGCTGCTAATCATCAGCTCTTGATTAATTGATCATCAGCAGATGTGCAGAGGTTTTGGCAGTTTGGTGGTCTGGAGCATTCAGGTGTATGTTATCCAAATACCAAAAGGGAAGACATAAGCAATGGTCTTAGAGAAACAATTGTTGCTGCACATCAATCTGGAAAAGGTTATAAAACCATTTCCAAACAATTTAAAGTTCAGGGTTCTACTGAAAGATTATTCACAAGTGGAAGGCATTTAAGACAGTTGGCGATCTTTAAAGAAGTGGAGGTCCCAGTAAATTCATCCCAAGGTCAGACTGATTAGACACATGGCGTAAATCCCATTTAGTTAAAACCCTTTCCAACGGTAGGCATTCATATACCAAACCTATTAGAGGTATTTAATTAAAAACTCAAATGGTTTAGGTGGACCAGTCAAACAGGTGTTACGATGCTGGATCGTGAGGACCGTAGCACAAATGGAAATTCTGGAACTTGAATTCAATTTAAATGCAGGGTGTTCTGAATGATGCCATTGGTGGAGTATAGTTGACACAGTCTGCCTGACTATAAGTCCTGCCCCTAGCCAGCCATTCATCCAGCACAGACAATAGGATGGAGTGTCGAGGTATCACCAATGGCATTCCAACGTTCCCAAATAAAGTCTATTATGTTACCAGCTGATCCTAAATGAATGAAGCCTTTCACTTTTGCTGGTTAGCATGCTCTGCAGGTGGAGAGAAAAAACCATAGACATGGGAGCAGAACATCAGGCCATCACAGATCCCTTTCCTTGGGAAGACCTTGCTTTTTGGCTTCAGGTGAGGACAGTGTGAATGCCAGTGACCAGCTTATCCACAATACAGACACCTGGTCTCTTCTTTTCATGTCTCCTTTTCTTGATAGAGAAGCCCGGCAGCATGGGTTCCCCCCCAAGGATTCCTTCGGAATCAATCACCCAGTGCTGGGTGGTCAAAGGTGCGCTTTAATGGTGCAGTGAATGATTCAAGTGTGGAGTCAGATGTTAACACATTTTGCCAGACTGTTGTGGCCCATTCCAAAGTCCCCTCTTTCAGGAGAGAGATCATATAGCCAATTGTGGCCTGCTTTTGAGGTGCGGATACTAGTCTTGGGGTTGACTCGATTCATGAGCAAATAGAGTGCCTATATTTGTCCTACGCATTGAGATACTGTATGTTCTGCACCTCTGTACCTCTAACAGTGTAGCCAGCGTCTGATTGTATTTTTCGACTGCAGTGGCCTGACCACACAATTTCTGCCATCCACTCTAAAATACAATAGAGACCTTCTGTGGCATGGACATACAGTACTCTTACAGGGTTTTGGGAAGGATATAAACAGAGCCGCTGATTAAGGCCAATCGGTCTTAATCAGTTGTGTAAGCTTTGAGGTTGGATAAGGTGGTGTGAAGAGTGCTTGTGCTTTTGTGACTGTGAGACCAAACACAACGTGTCTACTCAGACAGAAGTAACTTGTCCTCAAGGGAACACTATTGTCTCCAATTGAGTGGTCTCTATGTGAAATAAAATATGTACAATAAACTTTCCCTCAAATAAGCTTTCCCACCAAATAAAATGTCTACTTCAGAAATTACACAGAACACCACACACAGAGTTTATAAAGGTGCACAACTAAGTATCACATATTTTCGCTGATTACCTGCGTGAGTGTGTTGCTTGGCAACCAAATTTATAAAAGCCGATTTAGCTGGCTCCAAGGCTGCCTGAGAAGTCATCCATGGTGTTACAGGTTCCTCTCAGCGTTTCTTCCTCATGGTGTTTCAGGGAGTTTTTCATTGCCACTGTCACCTCTGTCTTGCTCATTAGGACAAACTGATAAAGCTATAAATCTATCAATGTATCAGGAATTTGAATTCCTGATACATTGATATATAACACTTATATATTGGTATATAACACTATTTTAGATATTTTCCAAGCCTGAGAAAGACATATAGCTAAGAAATCAGCTTAAGAAACAGTATAATGTCAACACTAACATGATGAAAACTAAACTAGACTATGTTAGTGTCATTACGGATGCCATTTTAGCAGCAGTACAAAAATGCCATGTGCATTAATGTAAGTTTCCAAACTAAATTATATTATATATGGTGGCATGGTGGCTTAGTGGTAAGCACTGTTGCCCTGCACCTCCAGGTCCTGGGTTCAGTTCTCGCTTTGGGTCTGTGTGCATGGAGTTTGCATTTTCTTTCTGTGCTTGGTGGGTTTCCTCCAGGTTCTACAGTTTTCCACCCACAGTCCAAAGACATGCAGATAAGGTTAATTGGCATTTCCAAATTGCCTGTAGTGTGTGAATGTTGACCAGAGGTCCTACCACGGTTGTATAAATGGGAATAAATACAATGGTCACCATTTATTGTCCGTAGTAGGACTACAGAGGTTCCTAGATGGATGGAGATACACACACACCAGGGCAAGTCCAAAATGATCCGCACTCTGGCTGTAGAATTTCGATTAATTCTTTTTTTTAGAAAAGACAAATACACAATTTTTAGACATCATCTACTTGCTTTTCAATACACTTTGTCCATCTGTCAACAAGCTTTCATATTCTCTCATTAAAATGTTTTAGGCTGAGCTGCGAGCCATGAATGCACTACTGTCATCACTTCTTCATCAGGAGTGAATCTTCATCTTCGTAAGGCTGCATCCAGGGGACCAAACAGGTCGAAGTCCAGTGGAGCGAGATGTGGACTGTGTGGGCAGAAGTGTGCAGATGTGCATTGTTATGCGAGATCACAACGCCCTTGGGCAGCAGTCCTCTCCATTTAATCAGACGTTTTCAGCTCTTCAATAAACATCTTGCTGTATCGAGCACTGTTGATTGTTGAACCTTTTTTTCTTAGAATGTTCCAATACTGGCCCTTGAGAATCCCACAAATCTGGAAGCTTCCATCTTCCAGGTGATGCTTGTCTTTTTAACTTTTTATTGGTTGGGGATTGAGTATGGTTTCGATAAATAATGGCACCCGGTACACCCTCAGAATAGAAAAAAACAATCACTGGACGTTGTTCTTCACAAGTGGGGCATCCATTTTTGCTTGCACTGCAGTTACAAATGAATTGACGTAACACATTCAAACCTAATAATAATTTTTTGACTCACCCTGGTGTAAGTCAAAACACACACATACACATACATGGGAGTTGTTTCTACATGGTCACACTGCTCCATCAAGGCCTGTGCGATTCTAACACTGCGTGGCAGGGCCTTCCTCCAACAGATGTTCCCTGCCACTGGCATCCCACTGAAATGTGTTTGTGTGTGTCAGCATGGTGGTAATAGAGGGAGAAATAAATCAGGTCATAGGCATTTAGTAGGCCAGACTGCTGTGGTGTCATTAGGAATCCCATCACAAAGGAAAGGGGTTTACATGAAACCACCATGGCCATGCAGGGGAATTTTAACACTCTCGCATTAAACATGAGTTGTGGGTGATGGATGGGGTGAGAGGGAACGTGATGATGTGCTGATATACATTCAAAGAACCAGGAGCTCATACACACGCACAGATACAGACTAAAAGAGGGTGCAGATAAAAATGATCTCTAGGCTCTGTGTATGTGTGGGTGTATGTGTGGAGACGGCAAGCTCGGTAATGACCCTGGACATGTCGTACAATGGCGCATATTTCTCCACCCAGCTGCCACTTTAATGAGCAGCTAAAATGGCCTTTGCTGAATAATTAATACTCCAGCCCATTAAGGAGGCATTAGAATGCATGCTACCTCTTATCGATCCTCTCCACCCCACATCTCTTCCTTTTTTTTTTTTCTAGCTTTAATTCTGGTGCTAGTGTTGGAGATGTGTGTGTGTGTGTGTGTGTGTGTGTGTGTGTGTGTGTGTGTGTGT